>OMLC01042276.1:0-29400 GCA_900302585.1 Regalecus glesne
CATCAACAGGAAGGAGGAAGTGGTAGCATGTGTCTCCTCCAAGTCACATGACCACTAGCCCTCACTAGTCCACACATCATGGTCTGGTGGGGAAAGCACAGTGCTTGGCCGTCAGAGGAGAATGAAGCAGAGTACTTTCCCTTCACTTAACCAAGAGGCCTGGACGACCCAGAGGGGGACACTAGTGAACCCAGAATACTTTATCCAACCTAACCCTTATACCCATGTGAGGCTTAGCCAGTTATGACCCACTAACTATGGACCTCTGGCTGTGGTTGGAAACGGTGCAGCTGGGATTCAAACACCCGACTGTATGACACAGAGATTTACTGAACATAGGTGTCTTAAACCCCTACTCCACCGGAGGCCCACCCAGGACATTCTTAATATGAGGGGACAGTACT
This sequence comes from Regalecus glesne, assembly GCA_900302585.1. NCBI lineage: Eukaryota > Metazoa > Chordata > Actinopteri > Lampriformes > Regalecidae > Regalecus > Regalecus glesne. Next base: position 405 of record OMLC01042276.1, read on the forward strand.
AACCACTGGGCTGCTGTGCTGCACTGCTGCCTTCAAAGTATACAATAACAAAATGAGGCATGGCTACTGCACATTATCTCTCTTCAAAGTTTATAGTGTGGCAAAGTCATCTGATATGATAGTTGGTTATCTGTACACACATTCTTGGTTGGGGTTCTTAAAATTTCAACTGTGATTGACCCCCAACACGGAGGAGACAAGCAAATGCTGCCACTTCCAACTCTTGACACTCCCTCGACACTCCCTATCTTTTCCTGTATCACCTCTATCATAATGAACCAAGGACTAAATGACCAGCCTAATGAAACCCACAAGTAAAAGGCCAGATGTAGGGCCTGGTAATAGTGATTAATGATGGGGATTAGTGTACCGTTTAAGGTATAGTGGAGATGTAACAAGATACAAACTATCTGCAGCTCATGCCTGGTGGATTTAAATGGAATTTCATTAAGGCTAGAGGAAAGAATGATGACTTTTACTACTCCCACTGGCAGCATTTTTACAGGCAGACATTTTGCACTAATGACTTGAATATGAAACAATGACCCTATTGAACTGAGCACAGTGTGAGTAAATTGAACACACCGATAAAATAACCTTCACTGCAGTTGTTGGCGAAAGACGCCCACAGCAGGGGCTCTCAAAGTTTTTCCAGCCCATGGACCAAATTGGGAATGTAGTTTTTTGCCCTGAGACCCAGGTCATGTGGGTATATCGGTATTATAAGTTAGATTGTCAGCTCTAGTTACCAATAGGTCTGTGATACAGTTTGGGAGCCCATTCCATAGACAAACAGTGGCTTATGGGTATTTTCACAGGTAGAATTACTATAGGATATTGTCCATGCATAATTTGTTAGCGAACACCCAAGTGTTTGTCTAAACAACACTCCACACTGAACGAAAACCTACAAGCACAGCAGGAAAATGAGCGTTAGGCATCACATGCACACATGCATGCTGCACATGACTCTTCCATGGAGCTGTACAAATGAAGGATCCAGACCTTGAAAGCTGGCTGGGATAATAGCAGTGTCAGTAGCGGTATTGCTGACTGTTGACAGTGCGTCTGTAGCAGCCATCTGTTGCAGGATATGGCAGGCTTACTTAAATGATCCAATGGAGTAAGAGCTGATTTGGTGTCAAATGGAGGACTTGGGTGATGATGATGACGGTGTGTATGTGTGTGCATGTGTTGGATCCTTTATGAGAGCTTATGGTGTTTATCTGCGTCCTACTGAGACCAGTCAGACCTGGCCTGAGGCATTAGCAGTGAACAGGATGGTTGGCACTAAGCAGCAGCCAGGTTTGTATAGGGAAATTAAAATATCGGACATCTCAAAAGAACATTTGTAAGATGGTGAATGGACTTGTGCTTATATAGTGCTTTTCTAGTCTAATGATCACTCAAAGCGCTTTACAAGGAATGCCTCACATTTCCTGATGACCACCTACCAAGTTGGGTGATCAGCATTTTACACAAACCATGCTGGCAGAGAAACCGCCTCTACTTCGGCTCTCGTCATAAATAGTAAATGGACTTTTACAGCGCGTTTGTAGTCTTGCAACCACCCAAAGCACTTTACAATGAACGCCTCACATTTACCAAACATTTGGGGATTAAGGCCACATAGGCCAGTTAAATAAAATGCAGTCCAGCACATCTGCGACCCAACTTCGGATAAGCGGTTTTGACGATGACGATCAAATTCAAGGTTTGCATCAAAAGGTGAAGCATTCATATCCTTCTTAATTAAGAGTTGGCTACTGACTAGCAGAGGTGGCCTAGCGGGTAGGATGCACACCTGGGAGTCAGGCGTTGGGGGTTCAAATCATTTATTTTAAAGTGCTTTGAGTGGTCGTTAGATTAGAAAAGCACAATATAAGAGCAAGTCCATTTACCATTCTTGGCTTTTGCATCTTTTTTTCTATTTGAAAGTTCCCTCTTCTGTCAACTTATCTATACACAGATAAGATGCATACCCTGCTTCAGTGGTTATATGCATTTACATCCACCTCTAACATCTCAAAATTCATATGTTCAACCCTGACTTTAATACTTAGGCAGATATTCGAGCAGTTCTACTTGTAACCTTACAGTCCTTGACTTGACATCTAGGTTTGTCTCCAAAGATGTTAAGAATTTCAAACAAAACAAGACCTATTCATCAAATATGCATTTTCCAAAAGCACAAAGTGAGCTTGATTGGACCTTTGCTTTCAGCATTCAGAATACTTTTGCTTTGTCAGGGTAGAGGGGGACCACGGTAGCTCAAAGGTACAATATGCGCTTCAGGAACTAATGAGCAAGAGGTTTGTGGGTTCAAATGCACTACGGGGTGTCAGGAAGGGTATCTGGCCTAAATTCCACATGCCTTCCCTTGGATAGACTGGTGACCTGTACAGGGTATTACTCCACCTTTCATCCAATGAGTGCTGGGATAGACACCAGCAGATCTGCGACCTTACTTTGGATAAGCAGGTGACAATGACATGACATTCATGAAAAAATAAAACTGAGAAAAATCTTATTATTCTGTATGGATTCAAATTTGAGCCAATGTGCAACCAACAATGTCACCACAAGTATAAAAAGGGGGCACTTCAACTTTTTGTCTTGTTTAAGCCATACAAGCATGTTTGGATTTTTGATGACTTTGCCTGCCCTCTGGATGAACAGGGTAGCATAGTTGAAGAATCATTTCATTTTGCATTAGCATCACCTCATGTAGCAAAGATCTACAATCACCCCCTGGTAGACATTCATTTGTTTTGAAAAGAGCAGTGCATTTCTTTTAATTGTGTTTGCGAGATATACACCAATGAGGTAATCCATCTCTAAATGTGGCTATCTGTCCTGTCTGTATGCTGTTAATCGTTTTGTCAGCTCTTGTGGGGAATCTGACCCAGAAAAAAAAGCATTCGGGGTCATTATATAGTAATATCTAATCTTCTTGTTGATTGTCTCATTTCCTTATGTGGGACAAAATTAAACTGAGAGTGATAAACAATCAGTGAAAAACTCCTTGTAGCAGCTTCAAGTGAGTTATTTTCCAAATATAATTGTATTTGGTGTCAATGATTCCCCACAGGTGAGGCTGGAAACGCTAACAGTGCAATCAAATTGTAATTGCAGTTTTTTTTAATTGAAACTAACCTATCATCAGTTATTTTTTTCTTCAGGCTTAACAGATTTCATTTTTTGTAAATAATAACTCCAAGTGAGGGCACATGAAAGTTAGACGTTTACTTTGACAGTCATTCTTTAAGCCTTAGGAACTGCTGAAAGGGTCCCTGTTATTTATCAGTGGCTCTCTCCTATTTGCCTCACAAGCTATTCATTTAGATTAATTCAGAAATGGAGGCTTTCAGTAAAGAAAATCAGCCATGTTAGTTTGGGGAAATAAATGCCTCGTTTATAGAGTTGTGTTTGGTAGAGAAGAATGAATGAGCGAATGATGCTGAATGTGTTGGATGTTTTGGTTTATATATCTAGCTTGTGGTGTGGATTGCGAGTTCAGGAAATCGTTTTACATAGAATTATTTTGGTATTATGTATAGCCAAAGCTATTCAGCACATTCTCGACCCTAAACACACATACAACAAATAGATTTACCGTGTGCTGATTTTAAATGTGATATCGTCAGATTACAAAGCAAACTCATTTGCGTGTCACCTTGTCTGAAGGTTTTTCAAAGTTCAAGCCAGTATCTAGAGTAGGAATAGTGTTGGGTTAGTATTTTTTAGTATATATGTGCCTGTTCCAATATTCTTGAAATGGTGGTGCTAAAATAATAGAGCCAATGCAAGCAGAACAGAGATCAGTTAAAGTCGCATTATAGTAAATAGGAGGGTATAATTTATCACAGGAGGGTACTTTATCAAATTGGCTAGTTCCAAAGAGATCTCTGAGGTGCTAGGTGTCTTCTTAACTGATTTGACATAAATTAACAAAATGTTGCAAAACAGGTTAACATGTGAAGGCATGATCAATAGGATCTAAAAACCCAAAGATAAAACACTGCCATCAGAATAGGTCTTGGTTTAGTTACTACATATGCACATTGTTATCTCAACCTGAAACATAGACAAAGTTGTTTGCAACAGAAGGCTGGTGATATATCATGGTGAAAGCATTATTATTCACTAATTCACAGGTTCCTGAAGTCTCTGCAGAGATTTGCTTTGACTCCATATATGAAACAAGATTGCTGATGATTTAAGAAAGTAAAAGGGGGAAATTGCTCCTTTTAAATCAGCCATTGAGGAAAGTGAAGGGGTATTTTGATCTGCTTTCAGAATAACCAAAAATCCTGATATTTGTATTCACCTTCATTAAGAGATAATTTTCTTATCAACTTATAACCAAAGTGAGCACAGGACAAATGAGTGACCCAGTGACCCATACCACCCAAAATGGTGGCAGGAAATACATTTGAATGTGTTGTAAAGGGAAGAGCAGAACAGGGAGAGTATGCATCTCATTGTGTTTTGGACCATCTTACATTTTTGGTTTGGTTTTGTTATTTTTTTCTAACAGATTAAATTGTGATACAGAAAAAATATCATACAAAAAAATCATCAATCACAAATAATAATAAAATTTAAAAAAACACCTCTTGCGTCTCACTCACCCTTCCCTGTTGTCATCTTCATCTATGTTGGAGAGGAGTTGTGAGCCTGCTAGAGAGAGGTCTAGTGCGGCCAGGGGCAGATCTCTGTAGCTGAAGCTCACTAGCTGGACTGGGGCGGCCATGCCGGCATTCTCATCCTCTACTGGCTGGGAGATGATCTCCAAATCTGACAAACCCGCGTGCTCCGCTTCTCTGCTTGTTTACATGCATGATAAATAGACAACAGCACGAACACACACACACACACACACACAGAGAGAGAAAGACACATGCGCTTAAACAAAATGCAAGTGCCATCCCCGCCCCCCACACATATATGTAGCGTTTTATAATGAGTAGCTATAAATAGCAATTAATGAATGAGTAACAGGGCACTTATAATCTCTTACAACACACTTGTTAACATTAGCAGATGGCTTATACATATTAATAACCATCTTTTTAATACAGCTTTAAATGTATCTAGTCCAGACTTTTTTCCCCCATCTTAACTTACCCTTTTCCTACCAGCACTTGTCTAAACCCACATATTTGCCCCAACATTAACCCTTTCAGCCACGGGTGGGCAACATGATCCAGAAAGGGCTGGTGTGGATGCAGGTCTTTGTCTCTACCAAGCAGTTACATGTCTGAGTCAACAAATCAAGATCCTTAACAAAGACTACTGGTTGACTAATAGAATCAGGTGAAGAATCAGAAAAATTAAGTAATTCATTTGACTGACAGGCTATTTCTCACTCTCGCAAAAACAAAAAAAATAAAACTGGGACTCCACAATATGTCCCCCTTAGCTTATTCACTCAGTTACTCTAAACTATGACATACACCAGGCAAATCAAGGGTATTCTCTGGCAGGCCATGGCAGCTCAGCGGTAGAGCATGTGCTACGGGAACTGACGAGCCAGAGGCAGTGGATTCGAACCCACCACGGGGCATCAGGAGGGGCATCTGACCTTAATCCCCCAAGCTCCATCTAAGTCTGTGTCCACCCCCACAGCATGAGAACTAATCATAACATAAATCGGACCTATCTCTCTCTCTCTCTCTCTCTTTGGACCCATTGCATGTAATTCAGGGTGCCCACAAGCCCCAGCTGTGTAAAAGCTGGACTTCCTTAGTAATGCATGGAGGTGGAAACAATGTGCTCTCCTTTGAGTGCAGCTTCAAACTGACTGACTGTGTGTGTGTCTGTGTGTTCTGTGGAGTGTATTTTTAGACCCGAGCAGAGGTTGGTGTATCACGTCTGCTGTGACGTCGTTCGCTTCGCCCTTATTGTCAGCTGAGTGGATTTCCACTCTGCTTCAGACATCAACAAACTCGCGCAGAGGCAGCAGGGGTGGTGGTGGTGGGTTGGTACAGGAAAAAGTCATATAAGGGTTAAAGGGAAAACATTCAAGGGTGAGTGAGAGGCAGAAGAGATTGGGTAAGAGGAGAAAAAGAGGAGGAGATTGAAAAATAGACCAGGGAGGATGGACTGAAAGGTGAGGAGGAGGAGGAGGGAAGATAGGAAGGAGGAGGGGGTAGAATTGCAAGGAGGAGTGGCAGTGTAGACAGCATTGTAAAAGTTGGAGGACAAAATTATGAAATCAGAGAAAAGTGGAAGACGTGGTAAGCCCACAAAGGGAAGAGACTGGAGTGGAAACGAGGGGACAAGCAAGATGGAAAAGAGGGGGAAAACCCATGTAGCTGGAGCAAGATGCAGCAATTGACTGACAGACCAGGGAGCTCAGTATTGGGTGGAAAAAAACAAATTCGATGAAATACTTTAAGAGAAGAGCAGAAGGGTGAGGATGAAGCCAAAGAATAAGAGGAGGAAGTGGAAAGGTGTAGAGGTGTTGTTTGTAGTGTGGGGGCCTCGCAGGGAAGGGTCCTGGCTCTGTTCCTCTTCACCCTCTACACTGCAGACTTCTCTCATAACTCACCCACCTGCCACCTACAGAAGTTCTCTGATGACTCTGCAATCATTAGCCTCATCACAAATGGGGATGACAGGGAGTACAGAGAGCTAATTCAGGACTCTGTGGATTAGTGCCAGTGGAGCCGCCCCCAGATCAATGCGGGTAAAACTAAAGAAATGGTGGTGGATTTCTGCCAGTGCCCACACTCTGCTCTGACACTGGCTAACCAGGGGATGGACATTGACATGGTGACATCTTAAAACTTCCTGAGAGTTCAACTCAACAATAAACTGAACTGGACTGACCAGTCATCAGCACTCGACATGAAGGGCCAGACCAGACTGTATCTGCTGAGGAGACTGAGGTCTTCTGGAGTGCAGGGGGCACTCTTCAAGACATTTTACAACACCGTGGTGGCACCGGCCATCTTTTATGGACTGGTCTACTGGACCAGCAGCATCTCAGCTGCAGATAAGAAGAGACTGAAACTGATCAAGAGAGCTAGCTCTGCCCTGGGATGCCCCCTTAACACTGTGGAGGAAGTGGGAGAAAGGAGGATGATAGCCAAGCTGTCATCCATGATGGACAATGGATCTCAGCCCATGCAGGACAACAATGCTGCCTCCACTGGAGAGCTCCTTCAGTGACAGGTTATTCCATCTAAGGTATTTGAAGGTCTTTCCTTCCCACAGCTGTCAGACTATTATGAGCACTACTCCCCCAGTAGACCAAATTCCCAAGATGAACAACTGGATTGCATACCATTAAGTTAACTTCTGAATATATTCTTTTCTGTTCAAACTGAATATACTGTTCATATTACCCCCTTGGTTAAATTGCTGTTAGATATTATGCCTCTCTGATTGTGCTTTCCACTTTGCTGCTGTAACACTGTAATGTCCCCCTGTGGGACTAATAAAGGAAGAACTTATCTTATGTCAACATTGTTTGTAATATATAAAGTAAATATCTCAGCATTGCAAAGATGTATTATCGCCTGCGAGTGTAATACAATTTTTTCATGGAACCCCTTCATGTTTTGAACATTTAATTCTCAAGACTTGACATTTGGAAGCCACCACTATCATACAGAGAACAGTGATCATTATTCATTTATTTTATGACACTATACCTCTCACCATCTTGTCCAGCAGATATACATAAGGTAGTTCTAGCATCTTCTAAGGATTTTGACAACATCTTAGTGTGGTCTATCTCTCTCAAGAAATTTACACTCGCGAGCAAAAAAATACGAGCAGAAACAACTGAATTCTAACCACTACTAGTCTCTATTTTCATCTCCAGCAAAATGAGAGGGCAATATCTTATACATCAAACTTTGGGTAATAATAGTCAATAAGACGGACAATAGTAGCTTTCAACAACTGAGTCAGGAAGCAGATTTGTCCTACTTAAGGATTGGACGGGGTCATAGTGTTTGCAGCACTACGCAAATGTAGAATGTAATTAATTTTATATCATAAGGGCAAGGCTGTTGTACAATTTAATATTTAACTCAACAGAGATTTGTTTTACACATCCCTGCATTCAGCTTGCAGAGAAAATTCAACAGACGTAACGGCGCATTTACTACTTTTTTTTACACTTATCAGCCACTAGCTAAGAAATACCATTAGACACCAATTAAGAGTTCCAGTTCACAGCATCAGGACTCATCTTAAACCCTAGGCTGCAATAGACCGATGGACCAGTGCTTCATCAAATGGCAAGATAAACTTAAATTTATCTAATCCAAGAGAAGGTTGGATAATGTGAGTGGAGAAGCATACTAGTATCAATTTTCAAGAATAACATAAATGTGCAGAGGTATAAAGTTGATCAGTCACAGCATGAAAATATGGGAAATGGATTCAAATGGACACATTTTTATATAGCACATTTCTAGTCTAACGCTCAAGTTGTAAAGCACTCAAAGCACTGTTCTCACATTTACCAAGCATGGGAAATTAAGAATGGATGCCCTTTCCTGATGCTTTAAGATGGGATTGAATACATGATGTCTGACTTGGAGGCATGTGCTCTACTGCTGAGCTACTACGGCCCCCAAGATGGAGTAGTTCTAAACTAGGTTAAGAGGAGAGATGATGATTTGTGAGTAACAGCATGGCTTCGTGCTAAGAAAGAGCACCACAGATATAATGTTTGCTTTGAGAATGTTGATAGAGAAATATAGAGAAGGTCAGAAGGAGTTACATTGTGTCAAAAAAGACATGCAGGGACTGCAAATGAGAATTAGCTTGAAGCTATAATCTGGTGCATCAAATGGTGACATTAATGTAAAAAGCTGAACTTAAAAAAACACTTCAAGAGGCAGCCGTTGCTTCATATTATGCATCATATGAGCTGGAGCAATTAATATCCTCTTTTACTGTGAAATTAATTAATAACACTGCTTTTGTCTGAAAATGCAAGTAATTCTACAATACATGAAAAGTATCAACTGACACCTAGGTCAGAGCGCTAGGTTGTTTGACATGATTTGTCCTCGTGCCACAGTTGCTTGTTTTTATGGATCATGTACACAGTTTGTTTCTGCTGTGCTTTGGTACTTTTCAGTACATTTGCACTTTGTCACACTATCCTGAAAACTGGTATGTGCCAGTTTCTCGTTACAGCTGAGGGAATGAATATTACAGACCAGAGTTAAACTTTAAATAGAAAACAGAAAGCCAGGAAATGGAAAGTTTTATTTTGGAGTTAATTCATAATTAACATAAAACACAAGAAAATATTCAAAATAACTATCCTTCTTGAGGTCCAAATGATATAATTAATTGAATAAAAAACACATAAAGCTGTATGGACCACAGTGGCTCAGTGATAAGTGCGTGCCTCCAAGTTGAGTGTGGTCTGTTGGATCCCGCCACAGATCGTCAGGAAAGGCATCCGGCCATAATCTCCCATGCTCGGTTAATGCGAGTGTGTAACAATGTAAAGCACTTTGTGTGGTTGCTAGACTAGAAAAGTGCCATGTAAAATAAGTTCATTCATCATCTATGCAAAATAGCATGTCTTTAAACACAAATCTTACAGGGTTCAGGGCACAGAAAACATGAACCCAAAAACAGTTTTAGCTTCACAGTGTCTTCCTCAATATATGCACCAAAAGCTGAAAGTTTTAGATTTTTGTCATTAGTGAAATTACAACAGTGATGTGTTATGACAAACGATGCCATCTTCTGGTATATTTCACTGGACAAATCAGACCTGGGCAGTGCTTAGGCCATGAAAAAAAAATCTGATTGCTCTCATTAACTTGGAGAGAATTTCTGTACAGTGCCAGACCCCTCCAGAGACATAAACTACTCTCAAGCTGATTAAGCAGGCGAAAATGATTCATTAATACAATGTCAGAGACATCTTTTAGATTTTTTTTGGGGGGGGGGGGTCACTGAACTAAAGAAATTTCATTCTTTGCAGTCATGATGTGAATCTATGTAAAACATTCACAACAATGATTTTCAAAAATTCAGAAAATATAAAGCTGAGCAAATTCATAAAAAGTATATGAAAGGAAGAAATCAAAATAATTTCTTTAGTTGGGAAAGCTACAGCTGTAGCACAACAACCAAAGGAAATAAGTAATACTCAGGGAAGTGGGACTCTCCTATAGGGTCAGCATTGGGACCTATATACAACTTTCCCTTTCAGTGAGCAGATTAAATTAGATAATAGATAGCAGTGTTGTGGGCCAGGTAGGAAAGGTCATCATGTGACAAAAGATTGCTCAGGGCATCTCTCCGGCCAAAACAGAAGGTCATGTATGTAACTGGCGGGCAATAGCACAAATTAGTGTTCTTAACCTGACAATTGTAACTGCCCTGCTCACGGCCCCCATGGCCCCTCTGCATATAGATATACAAACGGCTTCAGGAAATGATTTGTATTCAAGTTAGAATTCAAATGTTTTGTGGAAGAAGAAAGTCACTGTTACAGTTCCTTGACATGCTTCACACCCTCAATGTTGTTACCTCAATCAAGTCAATGAAAATTTGATGATTGAGGAAGAAAACTCAGAGACTATATATGAGTACTTGGAGAGCTGGAGTATCGTTTAAAGCCTGATTTAAAATTGAATTCAAAGTATTAATATAATAAAATAATAATAACAATAATCTCTGATAAGGAAAGTGCATATTAATGAATATTCAGAATTTAAGTATGCCAGCCAGAATAGCTCAGTGGGTAGAGCCGTCGTCTGGCGATCGGAAGGTTGCAGGTTTGATCCCTGGTCCCACAGAAAGCATGTCAAGGTATCTTTGAGCTAGACACTAAACTGCTCCCTGATGGCGGCAGCTCACTGCTCTATACAATAGGATGAGTTCAATGCAGAGAATTGCAAATGTCCCCTTGTGGGACTGATAAGAGAGCTTTAAAAAACAATGGCAATATCAATATGGAAAGTGCATATGTATAATGCAAATATCCCAGATTTAACCACCAGGCTATTTTCCATCTTATTCCATCTTCTCATCATCATTATTATTATTATTATTATTATAGGACACTAAATTATGATGAATTGCTGCACTGCACATTATTCTTCTGGCCCTGGTATGGCCAGTCTTGGTCTCTTATCTGACCTTTACAGTTACTTGCTATTGAAGACACGGGAGAGACAGAAACTCTCCCAGGGCCTTGCTCAGACAGAAGGTGCACGTGAGCTGTCTTGAAAAAGCAGAGACCCATAGAGCTTTTACATTGTGGACACCTAACACGGGGGTTATTTAATCTATCCACAAACTTTCAGCAATACAGCGCCTGAAAGGCTTAAGGGTTGATAAAATTGGGAAGGCTAAAAGCTTAAAATTGGCTTTATTGTCCGACTTTTGTGCTCTACCCCTGCATGAATGCAGTTATTGTATGTTTGTAATAGCTACCTGTTTAGGATGCAGCAGTATAACTGTACTTGATGTTTTGTTCAATTTTTTGGTTGAAGCATACCAAGAAGAAATTCATAGAAACTTAGGTTCAGCTTATATGTTATCAATTTCTGCATGTTTGAATTCGTAAAAAACCAAAGAGGGATACAATTAGAATCAATGTTGCTTGACACAAATTATTGCAGGTAATTATTTCTCTGCAAACATGGTTACTGGTTTGAATTTTTCAAGTGCACCAGGATGTATGGAAGGTGTAATTATAAATAATTGCCTATTAAAAAACAGTAGAGTAACCAAGTGTGAACATACCCAGAAAAATATTTAGATGTAGTTGTAAGACCAAAATGACAAAACATAGAAGTAAGGGGTGAGGTCGGTAAACTGAAATACTCCCAATGCTTATCTTAATTGGCAACCTTTGTTCTATATTTTAAAAATAATAGCCCAAAAGCCTTGGGCCAGATCAGAAATAATCCTGTGGCTAATAATTTGATATTTCACATATTTTAATCGTAGCCACATATATGATACTGATATGTAAGAGTCAATGTGACATATCTATACCACTCTAAATGCATAATTCATACATGCTTCTTTCCAAATCATAATACCAGTAATACACATTGTTTTCCCACATGAGTTGCCTTGGCGGGGATCAAACTGAAGCAGTTTGAAGCAGTGTCATGTCATAACTATTGAGCAACACAGCACATCTGGAGCCAATATATTTCTGAGGGGGTCACTACACTGGCCTGTCCAATCTCTGTACACCCAAAGTGAGAGCTGTGTCCCGGTTTTCAGTATTAAGTTGGACTCATTTCTGGTGGGGGTTAGCCTTTGCCAGGGCTGTTCCTTGTCACCTATCCTGTTTGTGATACTCATGGACAGGATTTCAAGGTGTAGTCGTGGAGGACGGGGTTGCAGTTCAGTGAGCTGAGGATTGCATCACTGCTATTTGCAGATGATGAGGTTCTGATGGTATTATCGATCTGTGGCCTTCATCACTCACTGGATAGGCTTGCAGACGAGGGTGAAGCGGCTGAGTTGAGGATCAGCACCTCTAAATCTGAGGCCATGGTTTTCAGCAGGAAACCAATGGATTGCCCACTCCAAGCAGGGAAATAGTCTTTATCCTATGTGAGGGAGTTCTAGTATCTCGGGGTCTTGTTATCAAGTGAGGGGATGATAGAGTATTGGATGGACTAAGAATCGGAGATGCTAGAGCAGTATTGTGCTCACTTTACCAAACTGTTGTGATGAGAAGGGTTCAGCCAGAAGGTCAAGCTTTACCAGTCAATCTTCGTTCCCACTCTCATATGTGGTCATGAAGGTTGAGAATGTGATCATGGATACAAACAGCCGAAATCTGTTTTCTCATGAAGTTGGTTAGCCTCTCCCATAGGGATGGAGTGAGAAGTTCAGTCATCCATGAGGGACTCAAGAGTAGAGTTGATGTTCCTTTGTGTAAAAAGGAACCAGTTGAGGTGATTCGGGCATCTAGTAAGGACATCTGGTTGGCTCCCTGGTGAGAGGCTCTACACACATCCAGCTGGTGGGAGGCCAAAGGGTAGAACAAGGAAGGACCAGGTGGAGGGATTATACCTCCAATGCCTCAAAATGTCCAAGTCGGAGCTAGTTGAGGTGGCCAAGGACAGGGAAGTTTGGGGTCCCCTGTTTGAACTGCTACCTCCGTGACCCAACTTCAGATAAACAGTTGATAGATGGATGGATGGATATATTTGTGTGATCGCCAAATATAAAAGGTCCTCCGATCCGTGTTTTATAAACACAGGACATGTAGACATACATTACAAATATAATCTGCACAAAGACTTCCACCCATTATTCCGATTTGCCCCCTTTTCCACTAAAATATTTGTTTTGGGTGCAGGTTATTTTATTGAATGAACAAAAAGTCCCCTTTAAAAAATGCCAGTGCACTTAGCCCTGATTCACGTGGCAGATCTCAGAAACCGTGATTTTCTGTTACTCAGAACAAATAAACCGAGTACATTATGCCAACATGCTTAAGAAAAGAGCCAATTAGGGAGCAACAGCCTTCATCCCCACAGATACAAAGACACTATGTGCGTGTCAATTCCCACTCTCTGAACAAAAGAGGCAGAGCCCTCCAATTTCTACACCCTCCCACTAGCATTGAATAAACAACAGGGTAAGCAGCAACACGGGGAAAAAGATGAATGGTCATGTCCAGCACTAAGAGCCCTTCAGAATCTTAAAAGGAAAATCAACTCTAAAGCAGAATTCACATAGTATTCCTGTGACCTTCAACTGATTTGTTTTAATAGTTGACTGTGAATAAGTATTTCCCCAAAGCTGAAAATCCAGAGTGGAGGCTCACGTCTAGGATATCAGGAAGAGATGAATGCTGGAGATGCTCAACTAACAATGACCTCACCACTGACTTTGTGGACTCGTAAAATGTTTGGGTACCTACATCCGTATAGGTTCTCTTTGACTTGCACTTTTAAAATGTCATGGATGATAACATGCTCCTCTCATGAAATCATATTGGCTAGTAGGAAAGAAAAGAAGTGCTGAGCTTAAGACTAATTCTCAGTGAAGCAGCAAGAAGATTTACATCATCACGATATGGTAGAGAACGTTTGCCTTTGCTTACTATTCTGCATGCCCACGAAACACCAAATGAACTTTATGAAGACAGAAATAAAATGTTTCATTCAATTTTACAAGGGGTTTTCACATTAAACACGTGGGAAACTGTGTGACATGGCCTTGCCACTGAGAGTAGCTGAGCTCTGTATGGGACCAACCGAATTGGTTTTCTCATAAAAGTGCAAATGGAGCAATGATTTGGGGCCATTCATCTAGGCCAAGAGAATAAATGTGGCTAGTTAAGATGAGACAAATTAGAAAGTTGTGCTATGCCAGCAGAATCTCAAGTCGACAAAGAATAATGATTTGCCATATTCTTCCAAAATGCTCATTTTGTGTCTCTTGTGCACACCAACACACACAGAGACGCTAAATCACAGGCTCATACCCAAACACGTGCACAAAATGTCACACAAATACTAAACTCTCTCTGTTATATATCAACCATTCATAGGCTTGCGGAGCACGGTTAAAAAATGTAAATCTAGGAGAATTGTATCTGGACAGCTAGAAAAAGGATGGAATTTGTGATGACAGGGTAGGCATCATGCTCCACACTAAGAGCTGGAGTAGAGATGTGTGCGTGTTGCTGTATGATAGATCATCTATGTGGCCACAGCTGTGTGCCCAGGCATGTGCAATTTAGTGTGTGTGTTTAGCATTCAGTGGAGAAGTAATGAGGGTCAGAGACGCCTTACCAATAGCAATGTCTCAGTGAAAAAAAGGTCATGTTGGTGGGATGGACACACAGGGAAATGGGGAATAGAATAAGAAAGGGGGTGGAGAGGAGGATCAGAAAATTAAAGAAGGCGGGGCAGTCTGGGAAATGACTGTGAAAAGAATGAGGAGAGAGAAGGGAGGAGATGAAGAACCTATGCAAAAGTAAAATGAGTATATTTTCCATGTCCTGCAAATACCCTGTTTGTCAACTTAATGGGAGTTGAACATTTTCTCTTCTGACTACTGCAGATTTATGACATTTTATATGTAAAGAGCTGCAGTTTCCCTTTCATATATTTTATAAGGATAGTAAAAGAGGATTCTGCACAAACCCTGTGTGAATGGCTGCAACATGCATATTTTTCTCTTTTGTGAAAATTTATTTTTGTGCTCTCAACAAAAGATACCTATTGTTTGGTCATTTCCCATTTAGTTATGCTCAAATAGCTACAGAGCCTTCGATTCTTAGTCTCTCTTTAATGTAATCTGAGATACTAATTTTTCCACTTTGTGTTGTTTTTGTCCTTTGCTATCTTAATATGTGGTGTCCCACCAAGTCAAATTCCCTGCATGTGCATACTTAATTCACAAGAACACCTTAAAAGTAAAAGAACGGAAACTTATATGTTAAATCCCCAAAGGAATAAAGCATGAGAAAGTCACTACAAACTCTCTACGGAGTGAGGCGTCTGTTTTACGTTTCACGATTAGGCCCCATGCTATGGGGGGTGGACACAGACTTTGATGGAGTTTGGGAGATTAAAGTCGAATGCCCTTCCTGGTACCCTTCGGTAGGTTCGAACCTGCTGCCTCTGGCTCATCAGTACGCGGATCACACGCTCTGCCACTGAGCTACCCCCCCAAAATCCACAATTGAATATTAAAACTGTAAAACTATCATTTGATGATCATTTTCATCTGAAAATTTCATGTTAATAGGTTACATTATGTTCCAGAGTTACTGATGACTTCTTTCATCCTGTATGTGAGGGAGACAGCAGAGGAAATAAAGGGGTTTTGCAGATAATTGACAGTATGGAACACTGAACAGGGACAGAAGGGGGGGAAAGATGATTGGCATGTCTATAGTGGGTGGACAGCACTTACTCAGCGTTAGCCATGTTGCTGAGAGATGGAGACGAGAGAGGGTAGGTCGTTGTGATGGGGGCGCTTTTCACAAGGGATCCACTCTGTTTTGCCTCCTAGACTGCTGCCATTCACCTTTTCACCTCACACACACCGCTCTCATGTTGAACCTGGGAAGAACACCATCCGGGTTACAAATAACTAGCAAATCAATCATTGTATTTTGGTATGTGTCATTTATATGGTCAAATTCACACAGCTTATCCTGCATGTCACCAGTTCTACCAAATACACATTCCTACATCCCCTTTTTGAACTTTTCTAATTTTGTTGTGCAAAATATTTTACAGTTAATACTGAATGATGAGAATTTACAAGCCAGTGTTTGGTGGAAAAACCTTGACTTGACTATATATATATATATATATTTACAGTTCAGTACATTTCAAATGAACTATTAGTAATGCTAAGCAAGCACACAGAACTCTGTATTTTAAGAGGTATGGCCAATGAAGAATAAGACACTTGACTTGCATTCCAAGCTCGTAATAAGTGGTACTTGAATCATTTCAGAGCAATCCACGACAACTTCTGCAGATTCATTTAACCCCTTTTTCTTGGGGTTGTCATGAAAAGTGACGGTAGCAAAGATGCATGGTGGTGGCAGTTTGCTGAAAACGGTGCCTCAAGGCTTAAGAAACTGCGTTGATTATAGGATTGTTTCCTGTCATGGGGCTTCAAAAGGAGAGGTTAATGTTTTAATATTGAGACTTGCTACCTATTTACAAGAGGATAAACTTAATCAGGCTAGAAACCCACAGTGTTGTAACTCCTGCATCATTCATTCATTTTAAACTTTTAATATGAACTTAAAACTTTTAACCAATCCCCTGAAGCACGTTTTATCAGATTCTAGTAAAACATTTACACATGAATATGAGTGTGACTTTTAAGGATCCCAGCAAACTTCGCCCAGCTTGCATCTGAGAGTACAGACCGAAGGAGGCAATTAACACACCTATGTCCTAATTCCTGATAGGAGACGCTAAACAAGAGTATCGTGGAAAAACCCCACCAGCCTCAGTGCGTCGTTATCGGTGTGGAGCCCCAATTAAGTGCCATAGTTGTGGAAAACAAAATAGGCCTACCTGTCAGTGATTTGCATTCTTAACCAGGTGATCGTGGCTCCCACTGCCCCTCGCAGATGGCAACGTCTCCCTCGGTGGCGATCAGAGTAAAGCAAAGCAGCACACGTTTGGCAGTGTGAGTAGGCTGCAGCTATCCTTAGCCCTTTCACATTGGCCAAGCACTCCTGCTGCTGCTTCTCCTGCTCCCACTTGTGCTGCTGGGATTCCGATGCTAAATCAAAAAAAGGCTGGATCTCCAACGCAAGCATCGTCACTCGGCAAGATCATATTAGCCCCATGAGCGTCCCTCGGCCGATCGAATGACAGCCGACATGCATGGTCTTAGCTTCAGTAGAGGACAGCGGTGTGCGTTTCACAACGGCTGCTCCTCATCTGAGGGTTCCCCCTCCGTGTGCGCAGCGGGGAGCCCTCGGTAAAGGAGCTGTCCAGGTGCCTCAGCAGCGACAAAGCTCCGACTGTCTCTTACTGCATTCCTCTGAACGACACTTTGGAGAAAAAAAAGATAGAAAACCTCAAATGCAGGTGTATTCCGACCAAACCCTGTCAAAACACTGATGTTTTCGACTGTACATAACCACTGAATGGTGACATCTGTATTGGTCCGGTCACGACATGGCAGAGTAGAAAATATTCGCTGTGTTTGATGGGGGTGATTTTCTCCTCTATCTCTCCCTGTACGCATTTCCCGATAGAGCAGAACTGAAAACGGATTTATCACACTTTTCAAAACGGCACAATGCCTGGTAGGTCTTCGCGTTCAATTTCATGAGCGGGTTTTTTTTCTTTTTGCACGGTTTCCCAAAATAAATATACTATGGGAAGATAAATTGCCTTCATGGCAATTGGCTTAGCCGTTTGTCATTCATCGGGATTAGCCAGTCGATGGTTAAAGCGCACATCAATCAATCTCGCTACTCAAGCTCTTTACTGACGCTCGGCTGGACGTGGGCTGCTGGGGACGTCGCAGGCTGAACATTGGATTTTAAAACTGGGTGCAAATAAATAAAATGGGTGGTCTGCATTAAGTGTGCTGGGTCTGTGTATGCTCCTCAGCCACTAAAAGGTAGTAAACGGCGCCAACTCTTCCACCGGATGAGGTCAAAATAGGCCTTTGCTGTTAAGGTACCACTAAGAGGTTTTCCCTCAAAATTAGTAGAAAAAAGGGGGTTATTTTTTGGGAGGTCATTTATTGTGAAATTTGACGATGATAAATTCAGAACAGATTATTTGGCACAGTCTGTAGATAAGTGCATGTACAGCAAAACTATTTTGTTCAGCAAAGCAAGAGACTACCTTAAGAAATCCCAACGGGATAAACTATAAATGAAGATCGTGTACATCAGTCACATGGTTGCTTGTTAGCAACCAAGCATTGTATTGATGTCAATCAAGTACCAATTGAACAAAGTTCTACAAATCAATCGACAACAAAACTAGTCGTGCAACTACTACAGTTGCATATGGTGACACTGTACCTCAGGTCAGCAATTTCCAAAAGGTAGAAAAGAAATTTGAAAAATCATAAAAAAAATGTTATTTACTGTTGTTAACTTATCATCTAGGGGTGTCTTCCATAGTGAGTAAGTGAAAAGCAAAGCATTTGAATAATGGAAGGGAAATGTAGAGGATGCAAAACCCAATGCCAGGGAACTGTAGCAGAAAACAAAGTCAACCCAATCTTAGATCCGCACAGGATTACAAATGTGCAAAATGAAAGTCAATCGCAGAAATGACAGGATTTCATAACAATAGTTTACAATTTATAATTTTGGCAATATTTTAGTTGTAACATTCACCCTGAAACAACAAGGACGTAGGTCCTGTACACACTTCAAAGTGTCCACATTACTCTCGAAGTACCCTGAAACATTTCATGTTTCCCCCTAAATACCCCGCACAGTCTGCTTTAAATGAAAATATGAATGATTCTGTTAAAGCCTGAGAGAGGACGGTGACAGTTTATACACTCAAAAATCCCGGTAAACAAAAAATATGGTGAATCAGTTCATCTGGACACATGTGAGAGAAACGTATTATGAAACACAGAGGTGACATCTATAGTCTAAACTGACCACAGGTATCCCCACCCTTTTGAACAATATGAACATGATGACTGAAACCAATGATGGCTTCAAACACAAAATGGCTATTGACTGGAGTTTCGATGCCAATGTGCACTATTCAGAGGATTCAAGAATACCTGCGAATCACAGCGTTGTAAGATGGCAGCATATGTACTCTTAGGCATTGGTTCAGACTTGTGAATGACACCCGGATTAAAATGGAATTTCAGGACATCATATGAGGAGGTATGTTGGGATGACCCAGCAAGACACAGAACCCTTTAGCTGCTCCTGATGAGCAGATTGGTGCCTTGCATGGCAGCCTCTGCCATCAGTGTTTGAATATGTGAGAGAATGGGTAAAATGTGAGGCAATGTTGTAAAGTGCTTTGACTGGTCACTTGACTATAAAAGCGCTATGTAAAAATGAGTCAATTCACCGTCACATTCCACACACCATATTAACATATCAACTTCACCAGGGAAGATGTAAAAAGTGACAAGTTGGCTTTCTCAAGCAGTGAACTGCAATTGCTGATGGGGGACTTTTAACTGTTGAGGTTTACTATACATCCACACATACTGATCAATACTTAAAAGTTTGACTCGTTATCCTCTGGAACACAAACTAGGAATCATCAGGATGCTGTACCATCGAGCTGACAACATCCCTACCAACACAGCAGCTGGGGAAGGGGAGAATTGTCACATTAAACAGACCCTGGTTAAGTGATTATCCTAACTGGCTATTTGTCAAAGCCAGGAAGACACCTAAACTGCATCAGCCGATTGAAGAAAGGACAACAGCTGCCTAAGTGTAAATCAGTGGTGATTCCAAATGCAGTAGGAGTTTTGGAACAGTTTAGATATGTCACAAAAAGAGGTGAATCTGTTCAGCTGGATCAGAAGTTTATTGAGAAACGTTTCGTCACTCACCAGGTGACTTCTTCAGTCTGAGCTGAAGGCAACGTGAGTGATGAAACGTTTCTCAATAAACTTCTGATCCAGTCGAACGGATTCACCTCTTTTTATGATTTCTCTACCTGGATTATTGAGCATGCATCAAGACAGTTGAGATATGTATTTTCCAAACAATGCAGTTCAGTTGCTTTCAAACCTCAAACATGCTGTGTCAAAAATTGGTTCACCCAAAGGATAGAGTCCCCCAGCACAGAGCAATATACTGCATGCTGTCAAATGCCGGGAGGATTGCCATGATTTGTACATTAGGAGAACCAAACAAACGCTGGCACAACACAGAAGAGCTAATGCATCTGGCCAGGATTGCAGTCTACATCCATCTACATGCCAGTGGCCACTCTTTCAAGGATGAGGATGTGAACATCCTTGATAGGGAGGAACAGGAAGTCAAAGAGGCATCTATGCGAAGAGTGAATGATCGTCCATGAATAGGGGCCAAGAGTACATCTGGCACCATCTTACAATGCTGTTATTGGAACTATCCCCCAATCCTCTGAATAGTACTCATTACCACTGAAACTCCAGTCAATTGTCAATTTGTATATGAAACAATCACTGGTTCCAGTCATCATGCTACTGCGTTGTTTAAGGGTAGGGATCCCCGTAGTCCACTTGGAGAAAATATGTCACTTGTGTGACTGAGGAAACATTTCTATCAACAAACGCTGTATCCAGATGAACCAATTTATCTTTTTGCGAATTAGTCCAGAACTTTTGGCAATGTCTCGTTTGTGTTCACTATTACTGAAACTGCAAATAACATTCATAGGGGCTGCAGTGGCTCAACAGTAAAGCTCACGCCTCCAAGTCAGGTGTCCCAGGTTCAATTTCACTGCAGGACATCAGTAAGATGCGTACAACCTTAATCCCCCGTGCTCAGACAAAAGTGAGGAATCCATTTTAAAGCACTTTGCATTGTCGCTAGATTAGAAAAGCACTATATAAATATGAGTCTGTTTACAGTTTGTTCTCATCCCAGTTATAGGAGTTCAAAAATGTTGACTTAAGTGAATTATCTACCCATAATCATTCAAATCAACACAAACCTTTCCTTAAACATGTTTTGGGAATGGATTTATTTTTCCCTTTAAGTGAAAGAGGCCAATAAACCAGCCAGTAAGCAACTGCAAGCAATGGGAAATATCCAACGTGCAGACAAAGACAGAGGCACTATAAGATTCCAAGTAAGATCTCTATGTATACCTGTACCATTATGCACAGGTTGGCTTTAATAGGGTAGGCATATGTCATGGTTTCTCCATTGGTTGAACACAAAGGCCTGCTGATCTGGAAAGACTATACAAAATAAGATCACCTTTTCTTTGGGAGAGGAAAATGATTTCCTTCACCTACTGACTTGGATAGAAAGTGCCTGGTCTGAATCAACAATTATTAAAACGGGTTGATACAGAAGTTATAATTTACTCAACCATGGAATAAAGAGACAATGAGGTTGATCTTTATAAGTAAGATATGATTTAAGAGTGTGGCTAAAGTAGGGGGAAATATATACATATATAAAATGAGAGACTGCTATATTACATATGAAGGTAGGAGGAAAGAGACGATCAGTTTCATATTCACAGCATTCTATCTGTATATTATAAAGGGAACACTCACTAGGTTTGGGGCAAAATCAGGTGTATGCATGGTCCTCAAAGTGACTCTGCTTGATTACCATAATGTTGCCATTACAACAATGGCTCCAAAGATTATCTTGTTTTTTCAAGAACAGTAACATTATAAGTTGTGCAAGTAATACAATAACTGTACTGTTGTTTGCGTATGATTGCAGTTACTGATAGGTGCACCGTCTCCAATTGTCCGCTGAATCTGATTGCTATTCAACCTAGATGGACCAGGGTCATGACTGTGGTGTACTGATGCTGCAGACCATCTGTGCCAGCATCGCATAGTGTGTAGTCCTCTTTCACTATACGATCACAGCCGATCTCACCATTTCCAAACAGGCCAAAGAGTGGAGTGTTTGGGAACACTTTGTGGAAGGCATCAGCCTCCACATTGCTCTGATTGTTGTAGTAGTTCTGGCCTCTCCCCACACAGGCAAACATAAAGCCTAAGGTGTTGCGCTCAGGAAGTTGGGCTGCCTTTAGTCGGTGGATGGTGTCCTCAGCTGCCTTGGGGCTACTGATGTCTTGATCAAGAAGCACTGAGGCCCCCTGGACTTTGGGGCCACTTAGAGCAAGTCCCACAACACCGTATGCGCTTTGACCACAGCTAGAGTAAGAAAAGAAAACAACGCAAAAGAGCAGAAAAGAGTGAGAGAAAGAAACAGAAAGAGGACAGAGTAGGAGTGTGAGAAAAGATCAGTTATGGTCTATAAAAAGTATCCTGTATTTTAAATCTGCAAGAGGCTTACATAGTGTAGTGTACTTTCTGACAGCTGTGAATGATAAAGCCCAGCAGTGTCTTCAAGATGTGTTTACCTTTGACTCACCTCACAATTTCAATGCACTGAAGGATTTTTTTCTTCTACATCAGCACAATAGATTCAAAAATGTTAGGGAGCTTTTTGGTTACTCGATGATCATCACGATAAGATTGTGACAGGTAATTATTTTGGCCATAATAATCATGACATGAAAATGTCACATCGTCTCCCACCCCTAGTTGTCTTTGTTAATGGATTAGGTGTAAATGCTCCACATGTTATATAGACCAGGCCCAGTTTAAAGTTTTAACACAAAGGGGGTTAAAACATAATTTTCAGGGGGTTCATCTTAAAACCACTCCCCATACGATAGAGAATTTCACCATGACGTTTCAAAGAAAAAAGAAAATGGGGCTACAGCTGCTCAGTGGTAGAGCGAGCGTTTCAGGAACTGACGAGCCAGAGGCTGTGGATTCAAATCCACCATGGGGCCTCAGGAAGGGCATCTGGCCATAATCCCTCACAACATAGGGACTAATTGTGACATGTAAAACAAACCTCTCAAAGGTAGAAAATATCCAACCTAATTATATCCAAATTTCACTCTGCACTACATCAAGACTAGAAATAATTAATGGCGGGTAAAAACTTTCATAAACCTCAGCGTTCCTTTTCACAAAGGCAAACAAATGGTTTGGTGTATCGTGTATAGCCTTAACCAAACAGCATGTCCCTGGTGTCCTCCTCTTCCCAAACAGCTACAGGCTCAGAGCTGGGGATTGATTGATATAAGTTCTCAAGTATCTGAAGTACTTGAAATAGCCTTGATTTATCTTACTGGATGCATACTGAGCCTCAGAGTTAGAAAAATCACAAGCATGCAAGACAAAACAAGTACTTCTTTCGGATTAGACCATTAATTCTCCCTAGCTTGGAGGGGATATGTCTCTTTCAAGAACATGATTTAAATGCAGGACTATAACTTACCACTGTCTTGGTGGAGAAAAGACACTGTCTACAAGTCCTCCAGCAATGAGAACTTTGCAGTTGGCTAAGGGCTCAAGCACTTGGTTGAGGAACCGTGCTGCTCCAGATTTGTAGGCTTCATAGACAAACAGCAGCACCACACGCAGCTCAGGGTTATCAACTAGTCCTAAGAGAGGAAAGGACCCAAAATAAACAAAGTATCAAGATAGACACGTGGAAAGGTTCAGGATATGCATTAGTAAAGTGAGCCTTTGGCTGACCTTTTGTTAGTCTTGCTTACTAGACAATACAACGTGCAAAAGTCTTAAATTTGAACTCAGACCTGCTTCCACCAGGGCTGATTGAGAGATGGTCTTCTTGCAGAAGTGGAATGGCCTTATTTGGACACCATCCATGCTAGGAAACATAATAGCATATCCTGACTCCCCCTCCTGGTACTCCTGAGGAGGGCTACCATAAGAGCCACTGGGAGTCACTGCACAGACAAAGAAACAGAAAGAACCATGCCAAATAATCTCAGAACTTAATATAAAGAATGACACACATTTACAGATCGTCTGCTGTACCGTCTATTGGAAGACTCTTTCCCTGTACCATTATTTCTGGCGTCTATAGGTTCCAGTGAGGAAGTTGTCAAGCCAGAAGAAAAAGGAAAAAAGGAACTCAAAACCTAAACAATGCTTAGACTGAAGATGTCACTCGTTTGAGCGACGAAATGTTTCTGAATTAACTTCTAATCCTGTTGAACCGATTCACTTGTTTTTTGTGACTAAGCACTGCTTTCAATAAATAAAGATTCTCAATTCAAAGAAGAAGAAAAAAAATCACAAATATAACAAAGTCCAGCGAAGGGTCCACCCTCCATCATTTGAGCTGCACATCAGGAGAGCTTTCATTTTATTCAAGGTAAACAAATCCCTGTTTACAGCTGGCATTCACATACCATCAGTTTCTGGATAAGGAAAAACATGAAATATAACTGGATGCATTCATTGAGATCAGAGTGCAAGCAGATAAACCAAACTAGATTCAGAGGTGATGTGGCTCTTATTGAGATCAGGTCTCAGGCAGTCACTCAAGTATAAATGCGATTCATACGTGTTCATATTTAGAACCAAGAAGGGCCCAAATGAATATTATTTTGTTCTCTTAATCATAAAAAAATACTAGGGCATACAAGAGCAGCCAGGGGATAATTAAGTAAAAAGCACCATGGAAAGTGCCGCATAGCTGTCAGCCCGCAAGAACATTTTCAAAAAATCTCTCATTTTCTTTTGTTTTATTTCGTATCATTTTCATTAAAACTTAAAACATTTATTTATAGGGACATAAAGCTCTATATTTGATAAGAAAGAAAAAAATGCATAAACTACATTTTTAGAGATGTGCATTCTCTGTTGTTTGTTGGGCAGGTCCCATGGAATTGCATTCCATTTAAAAACTAACGAGTGTTAAGGAGACTTAATAAATGGATTCAGTGTAGATGTTTGATACAGAAAAACTTATTGGAAGACTCTAGACACAAACTTCATCTACACCAGTGATGTTTATTTTTAAATGTTTACGGACTTCCCATCACAAACCTGTGCATAGACATCGCAGGTTTGATCCCACCATAGGGCATCAGGGATAGGGCTTCCGGTCTCAATCCCCCAGGATCCATTGAAATCCATGTCCACCACCACAATGTAGGGACTAGTCATGACGTATACAACGGACCTCTCTCAAATACATACAATCGAATTCATCATCTGCATTTGAACAATCCTGTGCAAGGAGCAGTGAGCAGCAGCAGTGCCGGGAGATCCACTCCAGTTCTTTCTTCCTATTGCCTTGGTCAGGAACACAGGCGGGATTATGAACCCTAATATGCATGTCTTTGATTATTCTCAATTTTCCAGAGCCTGAAGATCAAGGTACATAAAATAGCTGCTTTATTCAGGTTGTGTGGTACAGCTACAACAGCTAACAGTGAGATTCCACCTCATATGGTCCCAGAATGAGATTCAGAGCAGATCTTATTCATTTACTTATAAAAGAGGGCCGATGAGGGTGTATTGACCCATAGTGGCAATGTTATCACAAACCGTGTAGGCTGCATATTAAACCTGATAGAGGATAGCAGTCTGATAACTCATCAGCTTGATGAAAGAGAACATGGTTGATGAAGAGTCATCCTCCAGAGGGTTGAGATTATATGGAGAAATGGAGGCAAACCAGACAATCCATCAGGGCAACCGCAAGGATGTGTCGGCCACCAGCAAGGTTTTCTAACTAGGCAGCATGAGTGGAGGATTAATACATTGCCTCCTGTGCTGAAAACCGAGCTTCTCTCCTCTCCTTAGTCTATGTAATGTTCCAATTCTCTTGAAACAGTGTTTTTAATCTTTCCAATGTCTAAGATAGCAAAAACATACACACATCCGACAACAAATACCTACTTCAGAGATCTGGTCCCAGGCATACCCATAATGAGTGGCTTTCATTTAATGTTTAATATTAGCTCAAATATATAGACATCTTTATGGAATTAGAGATCAGGTTTAAACAAGTGGTATGAAT
Source organism: Regalecus glesne (assembly GCA_900302585.1). NCBI lineage: Eukaryota > Metazoa > Chordata > Actinopteri > Lampriformes > Regalecidae > Regalecus > Regalecus glesne. The sequence goes on from OMLC01042276.1 coordinate 26,416, forward strand.
CAGAAATATTACTTAATTTATCTAATTTTAGATCCATTAGAAATAACAAACACGTCATCCAAATTATAATGTAATACAATGATTATACCACATATGACTTTATAACAAGTTGGACACTGGCAATGTTATTGTATAGAGGGGGTTTTAATAATATGTGCTTGATTTTATGTTGCCATGGTACAACAGATGAAAAGTAGCCTGGTGGCTAGATCTGGTATATTTATAATAGAGTAAATGTTAATAATGCACTGTCCCTATTTAAAGTATTAATGAAAGCATATAAATATAAATTAAAAAAATACTGAATGGTATAACTTGCTACATTGTTTGTATCCAGTGCAAAGAATGAAACCTATGATTAGAGAAATTCTTTTTATACATTCTACAATTGTGTTCATATCTGGTTGGAGTGAAATAAACAATTCCTCATTTTATTCAGGACCACCTCAATGAACCTATGAGGCTGTGAGACCCCAAACAAAAAACCACCACTCTAGCACATTCAGGAGGATCATATATTAATGATGTCCACATTCTTCAAAAAATGGCCGACTACTATTGGCTATTCTAGTCAAATTGCAGAAGTTATGAGTGCTCCAAATATCATTTCATGAGGATTTAACAATCTGGGTGGGGCCAGAACTTTTACTCAAGAGTGGAAAAAACATTTGTTCACTGAATGTTATCCTGGCCCATGAGTGCATTATGTACAGCATTGATACATAACACCTTTTTTGAAGTAGTAATCTACGTTTGTGCGCTCAGTTGTCTACATTTGCATTCAAAACAAAGATATGCAAGTATCCACAAAGATACTGATTTCTTACGAGAGATCTGAGAAAACTGTGTCTGCATGTGATTGACAGGAAATAAGGAAATGCTGCCTAAGAATGTCATCCATTAAAATGCAATTTGATCAATTTAGGCTAAATTATGAGAAAACTCTTCCTTTGTAGTCATTGTTTGCCTTAGCGAATAGAAAATAAATGTAACTATCTGTTAGGAAACAGTAAATGAAAGAAAGGAAGTGAAACACTTACAGACTATGCCTGGTGTAGATATTCCCATGATGTCACAGCCTTTAGGGAAGAGAAGGTTCAGTTCTTCAATTGTGCTTGGACTGTGGCGGCTCCTTTTTGCTTCAAAAGAATCAACAAAAAAGCAGGGTGAAGGGAAAATTCAGCAGGCTTTTTCATGCTAAGCTTTTCTCATAAACAATTAAAATCTCTCTAGGTCAAAGTGATCCAATACCATAGATCCAGTTTCAGATAAATACAGATCAGCCTATTGCTGGTATGTTTGTTAGCAATGTGAACAGATCTATTTTTTTGCCCACTTCAAAGTAGTCAGTTAACCTCCTAAAATGCACTGTGAATAAAAAAAGATTTACCCCCAAAATGAAGTCTTATCAAATAAATAAATAAACTTCTTCCTTATTCTTGCCCTTTCACAAGCCATCATAGAAAACTGTGCAATGTTTGATGCAACTTAGATGACAAAGTAGTGGACAGTAAGACTCCCTGATACACAAAACAGGATTCTTATCACCTTTAAATTTCCTTTTAATATATCCCAACCAATGTGTAGTGTATGACCAGTGTATCATATTGTAGGTAAAAATGCATTATAAAATGTTAAGTTTAAAGATAAATAATAACATATTTGTGTCTCTTTCACCCAATGAGCAGATAGGCTCCAGTACACCCCCCCACACGCATCCCCCCACAAGCACACACACACATTAGATAAGCAGTTAAAGATGGACGGATATTTGTCATTCATTTTCAGTTCAGTCATTCATGAGTGATTCGGAGTAGAGCTGCTGCTCCTTTGCGTAGAAAGGAGCCAGTTGGGGTGATTCAGGCATCTGGTAAGGATGCCATCTGGTCGCCTCCCCAGTGAGGTGTTCCAGCCACGTCCACCTGGGAGGAGGCCAAGGGGTAGACCAAGGACCAGGGGGATGGATTATATCTCCATGCTAGCCTAGGACAGGCTCAGGATCTCCTGGTCAGAGCTGGTTGATGTGGCCAGGAAAAGGGAAGTTTGGGGTCCTCGGATTAAACTGTTACCTGCTAGGGAACAGAGGTGATGAGGAAGTGATGTGTAGGCATGGTGTCAAAGAGAGAAATGTGGAGGGACAGATGGTGTTAGATTTTGCAAAAAGGATGAAAATGGCTGTAGTGAATACATATTTTAAAAGGGAAGAACACAGGGTGACGTATAAAAATGGAGGAAAATGCACACAGGTGGACTATATCTTATGCAGACGGCACCATCTGAAAGGGATCGGAGACTGCTAGGTTGTAACAAGGGAGGATGTATCTAGACAGCATCTGGTGGTGGTCTATAGGATGGCTATAGAGAGTGAAGGCACAGGCGAGGATCAAATGGTGGAAGTTGAAGAATGAAGACTGTTGTGTGGAGTTTAGGGATGAGTTAAGACAGGCACTGGGTGGTAGTGAAGAATTGCTGGATGGCTGGACAACCATTTTAGAAATAGTGAGGGAGGCAGCTAGGAGGGTACTGGGTGTCAACTGGACAGAGGAAGGTAGACAAGGAGACTTGGTGGTTGAATGAGAAATTCCATAGAGTATATAGAGGATGAGGTTGGCAAAGATGAATTTGGATAGCCAGAGAGATGGAGAAAGTGTAAAGAAGTGCAAGTAGATACAGCGTGAAGTGAAGAGAGAGGTGGCAAAGGCATATGGTGAGTTGTGAGAGGTTGGACACTAAGGAAGGAGAAAAGGACTTGTACTGGTTGGCTAGGCAGAGGGACCGACCTGAGCTGATGTGCAACAGGCTAGGTCAATAAAGGGTAGAAATGGAAATACGATGGCAAATGATGGGAGTCTGTTGAAAAGATGGAAGGAGTACTTTTGGGGGCTGATGAATGAAGAAAATGAGAGAGTTAAGTTGGATGATGTGGGGATAGTAAATCAGGAAGTGCAGCAGATTAGCAAAGATGAAGTGAGGGCAGCTATGAGG
>OMLC01042277.1:0-22552 GCA_900302585.1 Regalecus glesne
GAGAGACCTGAGGGGAGGGAGGGGCTCTCAAGCCAAGCGGGTGGGGAACCTCCGCTGGAGCAGCAAGGACTGGATCTAAAAACACAGCAGACGGATTAAAATGGCCTCCAACTGACCTTGGTAAAAAAACAACAACTTTTAAATGGCTGTTGTGACCTTCATTACATGCTCTGTCCTATAGACTAACCCAGCCGAGATGCTCTGTGTGTAATCACAAAAAGGTAAATGGATTGCATTTGTGTAACACTTAGCTAAAGCCATTCTTAGTGCTTTTACAATGCCTCACATTCACCCATGCACATACACACTCAAACACTGTTGGCAGTGTCAACCATACAAGCTCCATGGGGGGCAGTCAGGGGTCTCACACAGGGGTACCTCAACATTTTAACCTATTTTACAAATTATTCAAATGAGGTGTTTTACCGAAAACCGAAGACTAATGCCAACCAATAGATGATCGGTTATACAATCCATCAGCTGTCACAATATCACAGCATTCCTTTACGTTTACTTCCAGGTTGCTAGGAGAAGATTTGGATCGCTGTTGAGCTTCCCCCTCATAACTGGTAGTTTCACTACATGCGTGTGTTTGGTAGAAAAGGGATGTGGTGGAAAAGAGGTTTTCGGGGAAAAGCAGCTAGGTGTAAGAGGTACAGACATGGAGTAATGCATCCTCTCATGTGTGTGGAAATTGTTTCATCAAGTGGATACAAATCTAATCCAGAAAAAGCATTTGGTACCAATTGTCTTCCTCCACTCATAATCCAGGTAAGGAGATCACAGAAAGCTGCTCGCTTCATCTGGACACAACATTTGATTGAGAAGCGTTTCATCACTCGTACAGGAGACATCTTCGGTCTGAGTAACTGCAGCATCCCCACACTTATGAACAACTCGGCTGTGTGACGGCCAAAACCAAGGATGGTTTCACATGCAGGTTGGCCATAGAGGGGAAATTCAATTGTAGTGAGTACACAGAGGATTGGGGGAATAGCTGCAATCACAGGATCCTCTTTCAAGGATGTGCACATTCTTCATAGAGAGGAGTGCTGATTTTAATGGAGTGTTGAAGAGGCCGTTTGTGTGTTTGTTATTTTGGCTGTCATACGACTGTATTGTTTATAGGGGTGGAGATGCTGCAGTCGGCTCAGAATGAAGAGGTCACCTGTATGAGTGATGAGAGGTTTCAATGAAATGTTGTGTCCAGATGAATCGAGGCCATGTTTTCGTGATTCCCTCACCTGGAATATTGAGTCTGCATCAAGACCCTTCTTACCGATGGTCCCATTTGAATATGCCGGACAATCATGAAGGCATCACAATTAGATTGAGGCTTGGCAAACGTTTCAACATTGTAGTTCCCCCATAGTAGTTTACTTCTATCCCTGTACCTTGTATGACGGTCTGTTTGAACAGCTCCTCCCTTAGATACGGAAGGAAGAAGACAATGCGCTCCCAAGTGATCTCCCACAGGTCCGAGTAACCTGTTCTAGAATCAGCGCTGTGAAATATACCCGCCGTGTCCATTACCAGCAGCATGTTCTTCAAGGACTCTGGAATGGCCTCCAGCTACACAAAGGAACAAAAACCTTCATTAAGTCTTGATGAACCCATGACTTCTTTAATTTCACAATTGACTGCCTTAAAGCCATAATCCTGAAGACTTTCATTTCATGTACTCCTATGCAGATGGTGTCAAGCTGAGTGGGGTTTGAGCTCCTTTCAAAAAGAATCAGTCAGCAGTGCTGTCGCGTCAGAAACAAACAAACAGCCCTGGTTGAACCTGAATTCCACAAACTGATGTATCATCTGCCAACAAACTTGTTCCGTCACATCTACTTTGTCAGACAACTTCACGTAGTCATTTGAACACTATGGGGCATATTTGTGTTGCCATTGTGTAAGCTACTGTCTTATAGGAATAATTAAAGACAGATATGTTTGCATGTCAACTTTCAGGATTGTGACACCAGGAACTAAAAGGAGGCAATAAATCCAGTTTAAAGACAGATACTGGGTTTTTCCCTATGGCCTTTCAGAATGACATCTGCTGTGTCTGTCAATGTTAACCTCACCAGTAGGTCACTGGATCCAGCGTGCATGTACTTGTCCATGAAGTCTAAGATGGTGAGCCACAGGGCAGCAAAGGTGGGAAGAGACAACAGAGGAGACAGGTGCTGCAAGAAGACCTGAAGAAGCAGAAATCAGGGATTTTCACACAACGGTGTACCACACTAACAGGAAAAAACCTGTCACAGAAAACATGTGTTGATGTGCGGACGTGTTTCTGGATTTACATCTTCAATTCAATCCAGATTAAAAGTGGCTGCTATTTCTGATTACGGTGGTTCCTCTATTAAACATCCAGGTCAAGTTGATTGTATTTGTACTATCACAAATTACATATCTAATGCTAACTGGGATGGACGGGTGATCATTAGAAGAGGATCTTAAACCCGTTCAAAGGCCAGGACTGATCACCAATTTATTCACCGTTCATGTCAGAATGATAAACATTAGAACTTTAATGTGCACTTAGCCGACTGAGCCGCCGGCTGTGGGGTGTAGTTTAGTCAAGAGGGCTTCATGCCTTAGAGAGTAGCGTGCAGGCCCTCATTCTGGTCTCCTCCATACCACCCACATCTGCTGGACTGATGTTGTCAAGCAGCTTTGTAAGCAAAGGGAAAAGCACCTGGGATAAACAGAACAGAACACGTATTACAGTTCAGGTGGACGCACGAGGCCACAAAGATGAACTCTGTGTCGTCAGGAAGGCCATCTGGCCTTAATACCCCATGCTCGGGTAAATGTGAGGGTGCATTGTACGGTGCTCTGAGTGGTCACTAGACAAGAGAAGTGGTTTCTAAAAATGAATTCATTACCATGCTTTGATAACATACCAGCTTCCTCACAAGACAGACAACTGTTACAGTCGATACAGTCAACGTCACAGTGGCCGATGTAAGACCCGCTGTGATTGGACGTAAGGAGGAGTGGCTCATTTAAACACTGGCCATGATTTCACATTGTAACCTTCGGTTTTACCTTGTTGAAGCAGGACTCCCACTCAGTGGCATCTAGTGTTTGCAGGTCATGCACCAATAGCGCCCTCTGGAGATAGGTGAGGGCCTGCATACGAACTTGCCGTCTTGCGTCGCAGCACAGCCACGCAATGCCTGCAGAGGAGCACATGTGAACCCATGAGAGGAGGATTTAAACTGACTCATTGGATGACTCTTGCTCTCTGGGATATGCTTGGATAATTTGAGCGATGACCTAGATGTTCAGGCTAAAATCTTTCCATTCAAACAGGAGGACATTTTATTTCGGTCAACACATTGTTGGTGGGAGGAGTTGATAGAATACGAAATAATGCAACGTGATCATTTAAAATCACGTTAGGTGTTAACAGGGTTCTACTCCCATTCCGTCCATTTTCCTTCATTCCACCGTTCCATTCCTCATCAGGGTCATTGGGGGATGGGGGCGTGTCCCAGTGTACTCTTGGTAGCAGGTGGATAAACGGAGCTAGCCAGTCCCACCTTTCAGACATTTCTCCCCAAAACAACAACACATTCCCCTCGGGTATCAAACCCATTCCTCTTCTCCATCTTCTCATCCAGAAGATCCTTTTCTCTGAAGTGACTTACTGCGAGAGAATCGGCAAAAAACGGTCGTCTATCTATCAACTTGCAGGCATCCAAAAGTAAAGAAAAATGGTTAAAGTATTTAGAGTACATCGTTATAATATCATGGCCGGGAGGAAATATCATGTCAAGTGCAATTAGCTTGAAGGTAGAATGAGCAGATTTTGTCAGTTGTGGTTTATAAACACGACATTCGAAGTTGGCCTCTCTTCCCAGGCTCAGCGACACCAGAGGCACACGACACCAGAAGCACAAGTCCCTGACTGCAGTTGCCAGAACACGTCCCAGTGTCCAAGCCATGTCACTCTATTTCCATCCTCTCTTTCAGTGCTCACCAGAGGGGTGGCAGTCAATCCCAGATTCACTTTAGTTTCAGGACAAGCTTTGTCCACTTGGCGTTTTGCTGTATATGGACTTTTTCCGGCACTGTGTCCGCCACTGTTGTAGCTTTTTCTGGGACATCTGCTGACGATCTCACGCTGGCACCTGGTCGCTACCTATCCAAAGGTTAACTCTCGGAAACGTCCCGCAGTAGACAAATTAAGAAAATACAGGCAGAGGACAGGGTCTCTGCAGATACAGACATCGCCACACATCAGGTGGTGGGTGGTGATTGAGGGAGAAAATTCTTGTACAAGTCAAGACATTGATTTTTAGGACAACCCTAGTCACTCCAGCTTTAAGTGTCTATTGACAGAAAAAAAAACCCAGGTAATCAGTAAAACAGTCACACTATCTTCTCCATGCAAGGATTCAGGCCTGGAAGGATTAAGATTTTAGGCTGCTGACAGACACCTTTCATGGTCTGAGAGTAATGCAAGTAATCTATTAATATCCCAACCTTGCAGCAATGGACACCAACAACTCGTCCATAAGGTCTGAGAGTCGGCTTCGATCTTCTTGCCCGAGGCCTCAAGGTGGTGCTGCTCCTCTGCCCAGGAGTTGTAGATACTGGCTGCCCGGGTGTGCAAAGTGTGCATCAGGTCCAACAGCTGCAACATGACAAATCAACACTGAAGGACTTAAAATGACTTAAAACTAGTGCTGTCTAAATTAACATGTCACTGTCTGTGATCAACTTGGAATATATAATGCGTTGAAAATTAACACAACACAGCCGAGTGGTCGCTAAGACTAGAAAAGTACTGCGAAAGAACAAGTCCATTTAGCATTTGGTGCACTTTGTTCAGTTGTGTGTGGCTGTTTGACAGAGATACTGGGGGATTCCCTGTGTGCTCTCCCTTGTCCACGCATGGAGAGCTGTGTTTTTCCAATAATCTGCCCCTCAGTGGACTGTTAAAAACCATAACCTTTATCTCACCGCAGTAGACGTTATTTGCTCCTAGCCCTCATCTCCTTGTGGAGAATATTAGATGTTCCGATATGTCGACGCATCGGGGTGCATATGTGGGGTTCTTTGATGAACACGTAATGAACGTCGTGAATTCACGACACTTTAAATTCGACTGGCACTTGAACATGGAACAGTTTTTGTTGCTAATTATCATTTAGATTAGTCCATACTAGAAATGATGCCTTCTGAGGAGATATCTAATCCTAATGGCCTTCATGATTCGGAGGTTCAACCGGGCTTTTACACAAAGGCTGGGGCTTTGTTATCATGTCTGTCAGGCCAGATCATCACTACGTCTTCCCAGCTGACAGGCAAATCTGATGGCCCTGAATGATTTCATTGGAGATCTGTTGTTCAGAGGAGAGAATCCATGTTCAAAGTCTAAAAGATGCTACCAAACAATAGTATTTCCATTTGAATACACTTCCTATGTCTTGGCTCCATGTTAAATCCAGGATTTGACATTTAAACATCCATCAGTACAAGCTTCAGTCACAGGAAGAAAAAAATAACTCATCACAGCAAATTGTGTGATTAATTTGACAACTTTTTGAATTGATCAAGAACACTACCTTAACCTCAGGATGAAGTTCAGTGCTCATTATGTTTACAGCTGCTTGTACGCAATACAATCACACAATGTTCAACCTCAACAGCCTTCCATGTTAGCTTATCAAAGTACAGCTGAGCCACGAGAGCCCTTTGAACATTCATTCCAGATGAGTGATGGGACAGATTCAATTTGCCTTGATCTTTCTGAAGTTGGTATGTTTAAAAGGTTTTCCCTGATAGATGGTAACTTCAGCGAATAAGCAAATCAATGTAGATTGTGTGGGTGCAGCTGCTGAGCAAACTGTTGCCTTGCATATGACACGTGCAACAGAACCAAGATGTAAGAGAAACTGCAATGCTCTGCAGTTAATACATCTAGCCTTTGACCCATGAACCATTATCTTGTTGAAGCTAAACAAAAGAGTAATCTGAAATGAGCAGAAGATTCGTGTTGTTTTTTTAACCGTTGCTCTAACACCTGGGGATGAGACAATGCAACAGTATCAAAGTAAGGGAAAGTGGCAAAGTGGCCAGAACCAGGAACATATATTGGTAAATAAGAATAAATAGAAAAAAAATTAGATACATAGGAAATAAGGACATCCTAGCAGATCTGCTAAGATAGGCTTTCCTCAACTCAACACCACATAGGAACAGCAAAGGATAAACCAGGCTACAGTTTAAGAGGAAAGCAGTGGTTCAGTCACACATGTCTTTACGTATGCTTAATAATCCATGTAGGGCAATCACTAAAATATTGAATCTGCTCATCTGGACACATCATTTTATTGAAAGAGATGGTTCATCACTCATACAGGTGAAATCTGCCTTCTGGGCTGACTGCAGGTATCATCACCCTCATAAACAATATAGTTGAATAATGACCAAAACCAATTATGGTTTCATACGCAAACTGGCCATTGACTGGACATTCAATGGTAATTGCACTATTCACAGAGAATTGGGGAAGAGTTATAATCACAGCATTGTAAAATGGCTACAGATATGCCCCCCCCAGGTCAAGACCTTCACATGATTGGCCTCTTTAACTCCCCCTTTAATCCAGTGTTCCTCCCTATCAAGGATTTGAACATCCTGTCTTATTATTATAAGACCTTATTACCTGTCATGGGAAATCTAACATGTTATTCTGATAGCAAATGTAATGTCAATTCCCTGTGTATTATAACTAATTCTGGTTTCTATTTTATCTGCCAAGACTGTTTTTTGGGGGGAGGGGGGTCATGTCTGTGTTCTGCTTTCCACTAAACTTTTTTGTCTTTTTTGTAACACTATGAATTTTCTGGTATGGGACTAATAAAGGAATATCTTATCTTATCCCATCCTTGTAGATGAGGGCAGACTGCAGAATCCTGGCCTGACATGATAGCTCTTCTATGTTGTGCCTTCTTCTTTACCTGCATGTTTGGTTTGCCCAATGTGCAAGTCACTGCAATCCTCCTGGCACTTAACAGCATACAATATATTGGTTTGTTTGTGCTGGGGGACACGATCCTTGTTGTGGACCAATTTCTGGCGCAGTGTATTTTGGGATTTGAAAGTATCTGAGATGTGGTCTTTGGAAAATAAGCATCTCATCCATTTCAAAACTCCTGTCACTCATGGAATCACCACTTGTTTACACCTAGACAGCTGTTGTCCTCCTCTCTTTGAATGGCTGGTTCACTGTGTGAATGTCTTCCTGGCTTTAACAATAAAAATGATAATAGAACATTGTGTCCAGATGAACGGATTCAAGTCTTTTGTGAGTTCAATCACAGTGTTATTGCTGCTTTGAGATATATCTAACACATCTGTAAGGACCTCTGAAGACTAGGCCCTAATGCTATTGTTATTTAAATTTTTATGTGGACCAATCAATGTTCTGTGGGTGTGGCATGCCCAAGAAGTCATGGGCTCTGGAAGGCTCCTTCTCCTCATGGAAGGAGCGAGTAAGTCTCTCCGTTTTTCAGTTAGCTCTTTTTCTACTGCCTCACCAGCTTCTTGGTTCTTTTTACCCTGAGATTCCAGGATCATTTTTGCCACATGGTATGTCCAAACAGTTTAACAGAGTAACATCTAGATAAAATAGCAGTAAACCATTAAGGAAGGCCAGTCAGTAGGAATGTGGGCTTTTTAATAACTCTTGATGATTGGCAGACGATAACATAATGTTGATTTATGGATTAAAGGACTCATGGCAGTGAATTAAGTTTTTTTTTCCAAATAGTATAAAAAAAGAAACTTACCCACTGTCATGAGGGTGAGATCATGAGGATTTTACCCACCATAGCCAACTATCTACCTGCTTTTGGCAGATGGAGTATTTTAATTTCAGACCCTAAATGTATTGGTTTATAATCAGTTCATTATTTTTTTGCTTATTTTAAAATGGCACATGACTTTTCGGTGCTATGGACCTGACCCAAGAAACCGTCACCTTGCTCTGAGATGCTTATGGAGGACTGACACTCAGGCTGCGAAGACACAGAGGGGTAAAGAGGGCTGGTGTACTTACATCCTGACTAACCTGTAATGACACCGTGTGGTAGCTGGCAGGCACGCCCTCGTCTTCCTCCTCATCACTGTGGGAACGGGAGGGGCGGTGGCTGGAGGCCCGGCTGCCACCCCGCCTTGTGGTACCCCCACCTTCCTTCTCACGCCCGCTTGCCTTCTTCCTAAGCCTGGACTTGGAGGAGTCATATTTGTGGCTCTTTTTCTTGTCGTGGTTGCGGTAACCTGAACAGGAAATAAAATGAGTTTCCAGTGGTCTTAGATGGAATGATCTCAGCTTTAAAACAACAGAGGAAGCCAATGTCAAAGTCCTGCCACTGAGGATCGGTACTGAAATGGTTTTGAAGGCAGCAGTAAATGCTGTTGGGATCAACAAGGATGTCATCATGTAGGCTGACCCATCCTGTATCCGCCTCATTCTGCAGCAATCCACAAAACAGCCTTTGTGTTGGCTGCTGGTTTTCATTTCAACCAAATACCCCACCAGCTAACAGATAACTTCATCCCTCTGTGGTTAAAGATGTTCTGACAGATATCAGAAGTCATTGGTTGGCTTCACAATCCAACCTGAATTCACATGGCATACATTTATATTTGCACTGCATGCATATCAAATCACATTGTTAGAGACCAATCAATTAGCCTGGACAGCTCAGTCAGAGGAACATCAGACTTTTAATCTGAGGTCCTTGGGTTCAAGTCCCTGTTCGGGCACCAACTTTGGGTGTGGCATAGCTCAGTGGATAGAGCAGTCGCCTGGTGTTCAGAAGGTTGCAGGTTTGATCCCCAGTCCTGCAGAAAGCATGTTGAGGTGTCCTTGAGCAAGACACTGAACCCCTAACTCCTCCTTCGACACCACATGGTGGCTGCCCACTGCTCCTATACAATAGGATGGGTCAAATGCAGAGAATTGCAAATTTCCCCTTGTGGGACTGATAAAGGAACATTTACTTTCTAGTTTTTTTATATGACTATATGCCTCAGTTTACAAATGGACTATGAAAGGGTTTGGAGGTCAGTTTGTTTGGTACATCCAACATTCACAGGCATGCAGCCCAGGGACACCTGTGGAGGTAGTGTTACCCATTGTCCAGCCATTAATCCCAGTCATGAAGTAATTACACTCAACATAGTTTGATAGTATTAAAAATAATCAGAATACTGTGACATAATGGAAATGTCCCAAAATCTCCATTTACCTCAAAACCATCCCAACAAAAAAAAACAGCAACACAACTGCAGACAGGTCACAACAGTTCTGAAACAGCAACAGAAGAGTTTTACACTTCTGAATAATTTCTCATGTAGATCAGCTTTGATCAACCCATCTCTTTTGTGGGTACAAGTAAAACTGTATTGATGCCATGTATCCTCATGGCCTGGAGCATTTAAAGTGAATGAATAGGCCATCAATTATTTTGCTAATCTCAATTCCTGTCTCACAGCGGAGATGAATTAGGATGGAGGGAGGGAGAGGGTGCTGCGACAGGTGGTGAGGAAGAGAAGAGTGAGTAATAGTGTGGTGCAGGAGAGGGAGCCCGTGGGAGAGAGAGGGAAGAGGTGAGAGGATCGGGTTAACAAAGCTTATGAGACTGTAAATACTGGGACCACGCAAGAAAACCCATAAACTGGACTGGTCTTCATTAAGGTATGGTTTCACACACTGACTGAATAACAGGTGGACTGAGCCTTGACACAAAGAAAAACAAGCTTTGGCTCTTTATGTTCAATATGGACGGCACGGCGGCACAGCGGTAAGCACTGTTGCCTCACAGCACGAAGGTACTGGTTTTCCAACCCAGGTCTTTCCTGTTTGGAGTTTGCATGTTCTCCTGGTGTCTGCATGGGTTTTGTCTGGGTGCTCCGGTTTCCTCCCATAATTAAACAGATATGCATGTTAGGGTTAATACTCTTGTCTGTGTCTCTGACCAAGGCAATAGGAAAGAGAACTGAAGGAGGTCTGCGGCCCTGCGGTTGCTCGCAGCTCCTACGTAAAATAGGATAGATTAAATGCTGAGAGCAAATTTAGTTGTATGTATGTATGATGATAAAAAAATAAGGCTTCCTCTACGTTTCCTATAAGTGCCTTCAAGATGTGTTTGAGTACTGGAAATGCTAAGTGGAGTGTTTCTTCTGTGACATAAGTAAAGGAAAAGCCCTTTATTTTGTCACTATTTTTCTTTTGAGGAAATTTGTTCACTGCATGTAACCAATGTATAGGAGCAGTGGGGAGTTGCAGCACCCTGGGAGAAAATAGGGGTTCAGTGTCTTGCTCAAGGACACTTCAACACGCTTTCTGAAGAAGCTGGGTATCAAACCAGCGACCTTCTGATTACTAGCCAACCCACTCTACCTCCTGAACTATGCTGCCCTGGAATTCAGAGGTGCCATTCTACTAGTCACTTTTGTAATGAATTAAATCAACAAAAGCAGCTAGATTTTGAGCACAAACCGCAACAATGACACAAAGTTCTAACTTGATTTTTTGCTTCAGAATTCATCTGATTGCACTTAATCAGTGCATCTGTGCATCTTTGAACAACTCACCACCATTAAGACTGGCCTCCACAAAAATGCGGATCGCTTTGACACACAGCTCAAAGTTATCTGGGGTGACGTGGGCAGCATCGCGGACAATGAAAGACAGCGTCTCCACACATTTGATGAGTGACTTGGTGTCATGCTGGCCAAGGTCCTGGCCCAGAGTCAGGCTGTACTGGTTGACCAGTGGGTGGCTGAGGGGAGCCTTTGAGCCCCCAGGTGGCATCTTACTAGTCTCCAGGTCATCTTTACCAACCTGGAGGGTGAAAAATTCACCAACATCAACATGCATCTCAAAGTAGAAAACTAGAAGGATTATCAATATGAATTTTAAAATCACCAACTATACGGATCCCATCAAATTTGAGGACAGCAGTTCAGAGGATTCATTAAGAAAATGATGTCTCCAGTTCATTATCACCTGTTGCTGTGTGTAATCTTGCTTTTCTAAAGAGGAGCTCCCCCTCATCCTATGGCTCTTATTATATTCCTGTTAGAAATAGCCCACAATTTAATATCCACTACCCTTTGAATTATGTGTCATCATCTGTCAGACCAGATCATTTGATTACAGTCTGCTGCAGTGATTCCAGTCCATGTAGGCCCGTTATTCCAGTTGTTTTGCTCTTCTAAAAACCCAGTCCATGTCAAATAAATCTGTCATTCTTTATAACTTAATGACTTCCCTTAGCCTGGAGTTTCTATTTCTTACTGAAACCTGGCTTAAACCTTGGGACTGCTCCCCTCGACTGGAGCTCTGCCCGCCAAACTATAACTTTCTGAATGTACCCAGGTTAACAGGCCATGGTGGAGACATAGTAGTTATCTGTAAGAGCCATTACACTTGTATTCCTTTTATTTTGGTTTTTTCAACACTTTGGACATTTTAACATTTAAATTGTTGTGATAGCCTATTTTTTGTCTAATAATCTACCCTCTAACTCACAGATTTAGATTAATCTGGTTTAGTCAAACAGATTTAGATTCCCTATGGTCCCCCATATGTAGTCATTGATACTCATTATGCAGGTCTATAGAATGTGTGTGTTTCAGCGTTAGTGTGTGAGCTCACCACAAGCCACCCACTGCTGGCTACATCAACGTCAGTGGCGGAGCGAGGTATCCTGGACTTTCCCTGCTCAGTGTAAACCTCTGAGTCAGAGGTGTATCCTCGTTCAAGACTCACTTCACTTGGATGGTGGGACGACAGCTCGCTATCTGACTGGGCGCCTGGACAGAGAGGGAAAGAACTGGTGAAGAACAAATGCGTGACCTTTCCTTGTTTTTGTTGAAATTGTGCAAGGACATAAAAAAAATCTTGTTATCCCAGAGACCCATGTAATTTAGCATAAATTAAATAAAATCTAGGTTCTTTTTGAATTTTTTTCTGTTAGCTTTCTTGCTCTTCTGTGCCAACTGGTGACCCCAATACCTCACTGTAGAGTGTGTAGGACTTGACCTGAGATACCCTGTATGTGAAGATATAAGATGCTGCAAACAGACAATCTGGACTGTAAAGAAATAGTAATGTTGCAAGTGATGTCATGGCTCTAAGTAACAATATGAATGACACAGCCAACAACATTTTACCCGTGTCATTATCTGTGGTGTTGGAGGCCAGTTGGAAGGAAGCGGGAGGCTTAACTCCAGCTCCAATGCACTCCAGTAGGGTGAAGAGAGTAAACCAGTCATCTGTACAGTGGATGTTGGCAGCATTTGTCTTGAGCAGCTCATGAAGGCCATAGGCCACCTCTCGGCTCACTCTTGATAGGACATGTGTCTTCATCATCAGGAGGAGACGCAAGGACAGGAGCACCTGGAAGGGGAGGAGAGCAAGTATTGGTGCAGTTGATTCACACTGAATTGATGAATACATTGGTGTGTACGATAGAATTATTACAATCACTCCACTATCCCACCCCATTCTTTTCTCACCAGTGGGTTTGAGACAAGCAAACACCTACATAATCACATAATCCCTCATGGGAACAAGAAAGGAAGACTAACACTGAAATGCAACATTATAAAGATGCATGGTTGAATGGTGACAAACTGTTAACAGCTGTGATCTTAAGTGCTTGCTCCACTGACCCTAACCACTGTTACATGTCTGGTAACTGACAGTAGTGCGACCAGGTGTCCACCTTTACATTGTATGATCGTTTTTAGACCTTTTGTCCAACATATTGAGAAAACCTCCCACGCGTTGAAGAAAAATAACAAGCTTTAGAGTACGGATCACTACGTTGGCACCGATTACAAATCACTTGGGTTCATCCGAGGTCACATACATTGAAAAGGAGAAAAAAAGAAGAAGAAAAAAGAACTAGAGTAGGTCCCTAGAGGCTTCAGCTGCTCACTGTTCCTACTCAACAGGATGGGTTAATTGCAAAGAACATTATTCGCTGTATGTATGTACAATAACAAATGAAAAAAACTTCTTTCAGCCAAAAGTCACCAACAAGGTATATGGTAAGAGAATGCAAGCTTTTGGGAATGAATGAGCCAGAGCATGTGGGTTTAAATCCACCACGGGGTGTTCGGAAGGAGATCTGGCCTTGTTCCCTTATGCCAACCCTGGGATGGACAGGTGACCTGTTCAGGGTATTTCTCCGCCTTCCGCACAATGAGCACTGTGATTGGCTCCAGCAGATCCATGACCCAACTTCAGATAAGTGGTTGATGAAGACATGACCTCAGACTCTCCTAAAAAAAATCCCTCTCTAAATCTGGCAAGGTTAGAGAATTATGGATCAATTTCTAAGCTTTATTATTTTATCAAAGATCCTGGAAAAGATGGTTGAGGACCAAATCCTGGAACTGACTGATAGTCATAACATTTCAGATGAATTTCAATCTGCCTTTTGCCAAAAGCAAAGTACTGAGACCGTATCATTAAGAGTGAAAAATGATATTCCTATGCATGTTGACAAAGGTAAATACTATTTTCTTATTCTTCTAGATTTAACCGCCAACTTTGATACCAGTAAGGCCAAGGTGTTGAGATAGGTGGCTAAGGAGGATGTTGTGGGTATCAAATTCTACAGATAGGTCCAGGAGGATGAGGATGCTAATGTGACCTGAAGAAGCTGTAACGACAAGGTCCTTTGTGATTTTGATGAGGGTAGACTCAGTGCTTTGAAGAGGTCTAAATACAGACTGAAGAGGGTCTATGAGTTCATAGTTCGGAGAGTTGAGAAGCAAGCGCTCTTTCCGGGATTTTGCTGGGGAAAAGAAGGTCGGATATTCTTAAGGTCATCTGGGTCTAGTCCTGGCTTCATGAGAATAGAGGTGACGCAGGTCATTTTGAAGCTGGAGGGGACCAAGCCAGATTCCAGAGAGGAGGTGATGATGTCTTCCATAGTGGGATATAGAGTAGGGAGACATGCCTTGGCCAAGGCTGTAGACAGGGGATCTAGAGAGCAGGTGGTAGCCTTGGCCTGAGTGACCAAAATCTAATTTGAACCGTTTCCATTCAGTAATGAGAAATCTCTTCTAGACCACCAGGAAACACTGCCACTGGAATCACATTCTCTGAGGCCTGCAACTGAATATGAAACTTATTTTTGGTGAAGTAGAATGTCTGACACCTGGCTTAACAAACTGTATGCTGAGTTCAGGTGTGAGTGTTTCGTCTACCTGGGAGCTGATGTCCTCTCGTCGCAGCAGGCGGATGGCCAGTCTAATGAGCCCCACCACAGCCCGCTCCACCAGAAAGCAGCTTTCAGTGGCATGGACACACAGGTGACAGAGGTGGTCCCGCACGGTCTGCCACACACACGACACACGGTCTCTGTAGGTCACACAGAGAGGTGTGTTTAAATGTATACATGCATTTTTAAAAATCCTCCTGGAATAATGAGAAGAATACTTATGATTGTGAATGTGCTCCCTCCTACCGGTTCTCCAGGACAATACGGAGCAGCATCTCCAGACAGAAGGCAGCGTCTTCTTCATCATAGGTTTCTTCGTCTGGGGCAACGGATATCAGAGCCTGAGTGGAGAGATGAGGAACTTTCAACAACATTCTCAAGATTCCTAAGCTTCAGTCCATTACTAGAACACCACTTGATAAATGTAAAAAAAAAATCGGAATTGCCTTACAAGTACCTTCAGCACAATCTTTAAGAACAGGTAACCTCAGTGACTATTGATCCCATGATGCCTTTCTGTATCTTTTAGACAACAAGGGAATGGATCCTCTAAACCTAAGAGTATTAACAATATCCAGTTTGTCACAGAGAGCTAAAATGTATCAAATCAACACAAGTGTCACATCACCTGTCTGCTGTGCACTGCTGTAGGGTGCCTGGTTCACCCAATATCCATTTAGCTCAATGTTTTGTGAGCACGTTGGCCTTAAGCAGAGGACCAACTTATTAGCTTGGTTTTAGTGGTGAAGTTGCTGAGTTTTTGGGGTACGCATTTGTAAAACAGTTCCTTGTGAATAATAAATGGCCCAACGTTCTGCCTCTCTTTGAGTGGCGAGAACTGTTTTTGTCACATTTCAGTTGGTTAATCAATTCAAGCCACAGTAACCATGTTGGCAACACTCTAAGCCTACCTACACATTTTCTGCTGAGAATGGATCTGCTAGTTACTACCTCGGCCAAAACCAGAATTTCTGGGTGTGGGATGCTATTGGGAGGAACAATTCTGCCTTGGCTGAGGTTTACTCTCTTCAAGTGTTCTTGTTGATACTGTACAAGTTGTCTGAGTTGACAAATGTCAGGTCTCTTTTGATCTAAAACTTCTATTTTTCAAGATTTCATCGTCTACAATAAGTTCCAGCTTTCAGGATCACTGACTTTCATATGAACTGATATGACCTTCCCTTGCTCAGTTGGTCCAAATTGTACATACAGATAGTTATACACCCTACCCTTGTATTCATTAACAAAGTAAATTCAGTCTTTTTTTACTTCTGAAATATTTTATTCCAATCTGAACCCTGGCAAATAGTGTAAGAGCTTTCCTATGTGTCAATGCCAGAGAGCCTTAGCTATAGTCAACTATGTTGTTTGGCCAAGTGAAACCGAGAGGTGAAAGGTCAAATATGCATTAGAAGACAGATGGTAGAGGTGTTTCAAGGCAGGATATTCTGAAAAAGCTGAATGTGACATGAGTACATTCAGTGTTGGATAGGCTTTGGAATCAAGAGTATCCCTTCGTTATAACGTTTCATACATCTTTCAATGGCAATAGAATGAACCTTTTGAGGCCAGGTTCTATGTGTTTTCTACCCTCTGTGAACCCAAGGGCACCCTGTTATATGAAGCAGTGTTGTTTAGCTTGTTATATATCTAGTCTGTAGGTCATAGGTTTCTTCACCAGGGTCTCTGGAACAATCTACCCAATGAAGCCAAGCTCAATGTTAGCCAACTCTGCCCACTTTTAAATACCCATTAAGACCTATTTCAGCTGTAATTCTTGCATATGTTATCTACTACATTTGTCATTTCTTTGATATTCCATGTTTTAAACAAGGGTTATTAAAACTTTCACCATAAGGAAACTGATGTGTACATGCTCTGACACAAACGTTACCTTCATTAGCTCCTGTAAAGACTCCAGCTGAAGGAATTTACTCTCTGTGATCAATTTCTCTGGGTCACATTGCTAAGGAGAGAATAGATGGTTAATCTCGGATTAAATGTCCCTTTAGATAAATAAATAAAGAAGCACTGGCTGCAGTTTCATCAAGGGCCTTATATAAAGAGTACCAAAGGCAGTAAAACGATGTAAATTCTAAAACAATCTCACAAATAATGTATCCATTTCCTAAAGGAAGGCAACTGAAGGAAAACAATAAAAACACACCAAAAATAGTCCTTCAGTGTGCAAGGTTTATTATGCGTCTGAACCACAACATTAAATTATGTCCAACTGTTTCCCTGTGACCCAAGTCAAATGTCCCGTACCTTGATACAGAGGATGGCGGCCTGCTTAGCCTCCTGGTTCTCTGTAGAAGGTCCTCTGAGTCCAGACTGCTCTGCTCCGCTCAGCGTCAGCCAGTTGACAAAACTCAGGACTGCCGACTCACCACTGTTAAAATACGTTCAAGAAAAATCACTCGTACATCTCCACATGCTCCATATGCTCAGTCTCTTAGAAAAACAGTTTCACATATAGCTCAACTTTGTTTGACAAAGGGCAAAGAAAAAATAAGGAAGAACAGGAGTGCATGCATATCCATGTCCACCCCCATGTTGTGGGGCTGGACATGGATGGAGTTTAGGAGATTAAGGCCGGATGCCCTACCTGATTGATGCCCCGTAACGGGTTTGAATCCGCTGCCTCAGGGTCATCAGTTCCTGAGGTCCCTGTTGTACCACTGAGCTAATGCAGCTCCCCCACGAGTACATATGAAGGATACGATTGCCTATGTGCGTGGACAAATCACTTTCATCTAGAAAAATAAACGAGTTTACAAAATAGAGATCCCCTTTTCCATTAGATAAGATTACTTATCTAATAACAATGGGAGCTGCAGTAGCTCAATGGTAGAGCACACGCCTTGGCTACTGACGGACAGAAGCAGTGGGTTCAAACTCACCGCGGAGAATCATATAAGGCATCCGGCCTTAATCCCCCAAGCTCCATCCAAGTCTGTGCCTATCCCCACGACATCCCAACTAGGCACAACACATAAAATGGACCTCTCACTTAACTAAGGAGAATACTGCAAGACTCTGGCTTACCGATTTGAAGGAGTTTCCTCTCTCTGAAGAGAAATCTTTCCATTTGGTTCAACAAAATCCTCTACCTGCGCAACAAAACAGCGGACATGTCAGCATTGGACAGTAGGTGGCAGTAGTACACAAAATAATAATAATAATAATAATAATACATTTTTTCAAGTTCCTTTCTCAGTCCCACCAGGAGGAATTTGCAATTGACTGCATTTGACCAATTCTATTGTATAGGATAAAAATCCTTTCAGTCAGAACACATATTGAGAAGCAAGGACTCATCAGTGCAAGTGAGTCATAGCAAAAAACACGCAACCATGCAAGGTGCACGCATAGCACTGTTTAAGCTAAGAAACTGAATCATTTCACGTTTGTCAAAGTCGAACCTCAACCATAGCTTTGGGCAGGAGCTCAGCCCTGAAGAGCTGCAGCATGGATTCCATGATGTTCTTCCAACCCTCTCTGAGGATGTCACCATGGCGATGAGCCAGGTGGAACACCGTCTTCGCTGCAACCTGGGCCTTCCCGTTACTACCAAACACCGTAGGAAGGTTCTCAAAAGACTGTCAAAGAAAAATAGAAACACAAATTTACAACTCGTCAAAAATTCTGCTTGTGTATCCTTTTATTAATACATACAGCTTTTTCTTAATGTCCTAGCTGAGGCAGGTGTCAGTTTAAACCGCTTGTTTGCAGTACATTACATTGATCTTTGATTACATAATCGGATTGCACTTCCATACTCTTGAGCACATTGGAATATTCACACATGTATATTTTCATATCTTTCTCTTGAGTGTGTCTCACCTCACTGCTGAGAGTGGTGAACTTGCACAACGAGATGATGAGGTTGTCAAAAACATCGCTGAAGCCATAGTGTGCTGAGATCATGGCACATTTCCTGCAAAGATACAAGCAAAACAAATTCTTGCATACCTGGTCAATGACCTCCAAAGTTAAAAACAGCAGTGCGCTTATAAAATTGTTCAACCTCTTGAATGGACTTTATCCCATTTATATTGCATTGCTGCAGCCTGACTTTTAAGCGGAGAAATAAAGTTTTTATCAAAAGTATATCCATGACAAATTGAGTGGGGCAACGGTAGCTCAATGATCAGAGTGCTTGTTCCGGGCACTGACGAGGCGGAGGCAGCAGGCTTGAACCCACTACAGGGCGTCAGGAAGGGCAGGCAGCCTTGATCACCCTGAGCTCCATCTATTTCTGTGTCCACAGAGTAATCGAGATACGTAAAACGGGCCTCTCATCTATGATAAACTGAAAGTGTTGATGTCAAATAGGTTCTTTGATTATTTTGCAAATTCTTAGCAAAAAAATCAATACATTTGGTTTACATAATGATTTCAACCTACTTAGAACATTGACTATTTTTACTATACATCGATGACCCAAAATATTATGACCACTGACTGATGAACCAAAAAATGTTACCCATCTCTTAAAAACAGGACATGTTATGGTCTGGGTAGATTAGATGGTATGGGGACAATAAGTTCTCATAGTTAACATGTTGGGTGCAGGAGAAATGGGCAGAAGTAACCTGAGCAACTTTGACACGGTCCAAATTGTTATGGCCAGACACTGGTTCAGAGCATCTCTGCTCTGAACCAGTGCTCCCAGTCAGCAGTGGTAAGTATCTACCAACAGTGGTCCAAAGAGGGACAAATTACAAACCAACAACAGGGTGTTAGGTGTCCAAGGCTCATTGAAGCATGAGGGCAATGAAGGCTATCCCATCTGGTCTGAACTGACAGAGGCTCTACCGTGGGACAAGTCCAGAGAAAATTAAATGATGGTTTTAGGAGGAACATGTCACAGCACACATTGCATAACACCCTGCTGCATATGGGGCTGTGTAGCTGCAGAGTGGTCAGAGTGCCCAGGATAACCCCTGTCCACCATCCAAAGAAAGCCACTTTATTTGTCATAGTACTCCTCCAATCAAAAACATCTTTTCACATTCAACAATCCAGGTGGTCAGAAACGTCAAACTAGTTAGAATCAGATCATCTGGATGTAGATTTAAGAAAGGATAGCATTTCAACAGTCATGTGAATGTCCTCTTCAGCTCTGAGTCAAGAAGGTAAGTTCCAATTGTTGACCATTCACAGAGGATTGGGGAATAGTTGCAAAAAAGGCCATCTATGAAAAGAGGGAATAACCACCCTTGAACTGAGAGAGGGGGGGCTAAGAGTACATCTGCCGCCATCTTAGGATGCTGTAATAGCAACTATTCCCCAATTCTCTGCTAATAAGTATTCCTTCCCCCCGAATGTCAAGTAAATGCTAACTTGCACATGAAACTAATCTTTGCCACTGACTGCATTTTAGTTTGGTGTACCTGAAACCAGCAATGGCCTTCTGAATAATGGTGTCATCCAAGCTCTTGTCAAAGACATAGGAGAGGGCAGCGATGGTGGGGCCCCAGGTCATGGTGAACAGGTCATGGTCATAGCTGCCGGCCGGCACATGGAGGAAGATGCCCTCTGACGTGGCACCACGATGCAGCAGCACACTCCACACGTAGTTGTCCTTCACCAAACCGATCTGCTCATCTGGCATCACTATTTCTTCATTCCTACCAGGGAAACAAAGGGTTAATACAGACTTTCAGCTGCATCAAACAAACACTTTACCTGCAACCTCAGGTGATTAGGACAGCATTTGGACATGAATAGACCATTCAACAGACGGGTCTTTGTTTTAGGTCCATCATTCGTCATAATCCAGGAAGGGAATTATGATTCCAAATATTTTACGATTAAGTCTCATTTTTATGATTTTACAGGGTTGGTTTACTGTCTGGATAAATAGGACATCATGAAAGGATGCTTCACAAGCAATACTCTGGTCAACAAAATGTTTTGAATAAACCAAGTACAGCTAATATAACTTGACACAAATATAAAGAACAAGTAATTGCAGGTTGGTTTTCTTTGCAGGCGAGATAGGTAATTCAATGGCTTACTTGATAGCATTGTAGATATCCTCAAGCATATCCTGGTCAAAGTCTTTGTTTCCATTTACACCCTTCAGGTTCTTCTTGAATTGCTATTTTGGAGGCACCATAAACAACCCAATTAATATCAGTATTAATCATGTTGTGCCAAAATGACACAGAATTGAAAATCATCATTCTGTGACACCTCAATAGGATTTACTTGGAAAAGAAAAACTGTACTCTCAGCCTCCCAAACCATGTAAACGCATCAATCGGTGAGTCTTAGAGAGCACTCACCCAAGCTTTTCACACCGCTACTCTGTTAACTGAGCACCTGACCAAAAATCAAAAGGTTCCATTGGGGAGAACCCATGTTATGTGTTACTTAATATGCCCAAGTTACGATGTTAGGAAAACAGGGATTGGGGCCAAGTGCTTCCTGTAAATAAACATGTGTGCCTAGTGATGACTGATGGCCTTAAGGCTCCAATTTATGTCATGACTTGGCACATCTTGGACTCACAGGAAGTCAGGGCAAAGGGGAAATGGGAGATTCTCTGTGGGGAGATGGAACAGGAGAAGAAATAAACACACCAGCACAAAGGGAAAGAGATCAAGAGGGCACCGCCATCAAGGTTGTGTGCTAGTCATGCTGGCAGGGATCACGCACACAAACACACACACACAGGCGCACACACACACAAACACACACCCACACACAAAATCAGACAACAGTCCTTGGAGCCAGTGAGAACAATAGCTGTCAGAGAGACAAAGCAGCTGGACATAAAGGCTGCCAGATCATCACAGGACTGAAAGTGAGACCACAACTGCGTATCTTGTTCCAGCATGCTATGTTTATAGATGTAGCTGTGGACAACGCTGCTAAACATCAAACTAAACTAAACACCAAATACAGAACAGCATCCATTATTGTTTATACCTATTCCAATTACATACCGTATCGCCGCAACAATCATGGGAGTGGATTTAATATGAGCGCAGCTGGGCTCAGTATAGTTTTCCAAACTCTGGATTGACTTCCACTTCCAACAAATGGTGTAGAGAACACTAAGTCAGTGAAGTGCATGGCGCCACTTTTGCTGGCCCTCTGAAAATGCTGGGTCACAGTCTCTGAAGTCAATTGGGTTAGGAATTCTGTGACCACTTGACCAAATAGCTTGTGAGCCTATGGGGGATATCTCAGAATACTTCAAATAAAACACAATACCAAATGAATGATGTGTGGCATGGGAGTGAGAGTGTGAGTGTGTGTGGTTGTGTGTGTGTGTGTTTAGGCCTGTGCTGGTCAGTGAGTGAGATTGTTTGTGGTTGGCAACAGATAAAGTTTGAAATGGAGAATCTAGCAAGTGAAAGAGAGAGAGAGTGGGAGCTTATGGGAGAGAGAGATGGCTTACAATTGTAAGTCAGTGAGCGTGCCCCATCCACACTCTCTTCAGACACATGCCCTGGGGACTTGTGTTTTGTCTTCAGGCACTGTCACTCAAACACAGGCGGACACACAGGAGGACCAACAAGACGGAAAAAAGACAGACAGAAGACTACAGACAGAGAAAGGTAGATGGAGGATTGAAGGACAGGAAACATACCCAACGAGAGAGAGAGAGACAGAGAGAGAGACAGGCAGACACAGAGAAGTGTCAGCGCCCCCCCCCCACTCTCCCTCTTGTTGCCTGCTCACATGACTGAGCTCATCCCCGAGACAGACCACCACAGGGCACAGCTGTTGGCCAGGGCTTTTTAAGCTGCCATCAGAGGCTCCTGCCGCCAAAGAGCACCAGTGCAAATGCTGGCCTTCAGACTGAGATGACATTCCACCAGACACCAATGGCGCTTTCTCCCAGTGAGAAAACAGTAAAAGGATTTCTTATAAGCCCTTTATAGTTGGAATGGGAATCCCAGTGCAGAGAGCTTACAAGGGAAAAACAAAGAATACTGTGCATCTGTATGTATGTGTGTACTTGTGTCCATCGTTACTCACCTCGACTGTCATGGGGATGTTCTGCTTGCGAACGTTGTTGTTGTGTTGATCAGTGTTTAGCATGATAACGGCATAGGCTAGTGCAAAGCCTGCATCATTAGTCATGAAAGGAGAGCCATTCACTTTCTGCTCACACACACACACACACACGCTCACACACACACACACACACACACACACACACACACACACACACACACACAAACATATGCACACCATTGTTCACTGTTGTGTTTTCCCTGTCTCTTACTCTTGTCCTCACTCTTACCCAAAACATTCAAAAGGCT
>OMLC01042278.1:7464-24688 GCA_900302585.1 Regalecus glesne
ACAACATCATGTATACTAGTGATCATTTGGACTCAACCGTTTTCCACACCCGCCTCACTCGCCTCAAGGTCATGCAGGGCTGGAGTCTATTCCAGTATGTTTTGCATGGGACACATAGAGACACCTTGGACAGGCCACCACTCCATCACAGCCCATCTTCAGTAAGATAGAATAACGTGTTTTCTACACTTGTGTGAGACATGGGCAATGAGAGAGGTCCATTTCAATGGCTCACAATTAGTCCCCAAGCCATGGGGTGAATACAGACATAGATGGAGTGTGGGGATAACGCCGCGGGCCTTTCCAGATGCCCCATGGTGGGTTCTAACCCTCAAGAACTGCCTGGTCAGCTCCCGCTCGACCGCTCGGCCAGTACGAACTGTCCTATTTACACAACAGCAGCTACCAGTGTTCTATGGTAAAGCAGGATAGAGAAGTCAAGTAGGCCCAAGTGTTTTATCAATGGGAGGTTAAATTACTTACCATGCCACCAGTCCCGCAAGCAAAACCCTCATCATCTGCCAAGTGTAGATCCTGAGTGCTCTGGCCATTTGTCCTACCCCGTCAACATGTCCTTGTCAGCCCGCCCCTAGAAGAAGAAGCTTCATTTAATTCTCATTGTAGACACACACACACACACACACACACACACACACAGGTCCCCTGTATTTAGCTCATTCTACTGTGCAGCAGTAGTGAGCAGCCGCAGCGCCCCAGAAGCAGCTGGGTTCAGTGTCTTGACTCTAATGCATGCGTGTGCAGTAGAGACTTGGTAGGAACCACTCGGTAGTCGGGATAAAATGTACCAATAGAAGGTTCTCCACTGCACAGGCCAACAGATGAGATGCATCCTGTCGGTCTAAAGGTGAAAGGTCATAGACCGGAGGATGTCTCAACCCAGGGAGAGGCTGCAACCTAACTGTTGATCCAAATGAGCCTTAAGTGTCACACGTCCGTTCCATTCGGCTGGAACCCTCAAGGTGCATTGAGTGGCTTCGGTTCTGACCCCTTCCCACGACGACCTTGGGTTGCCGACAGGGTTGGTGATGGAATATCCTGCAGAACATAAAGGGTGCGTCACGCCTGCATGGTGAGATGAGAATATGTGGTGCTACACAGTGCTCGTCAACATGCAGTTGCATACAGAGGCTGTGTGAAGACAGCACAAGTTTTAAGTGGTTTAAACAGACTGGAGGTAAATAAGCACTCGGGGGCTGCAGTGGCTCAGTGGTAGAGCATGTGCTCCGGGAACCGACAGGACAGATGTTGCGGGTTTGAACCGACCACAGGGAGTCGGGAGGAGCATCCGGCCTTAATCCCCCAAACTCCATCTAAGTTGGTGGCCCCCACTGCAACGCAGGGACTGATGATGGCATGTAAGATAGATAAATAGATAAATGAGCATCCCCACATCTTATCACCAGGATCACTGTGAAGCACACGCCTGTACATCTGTTTTGGCTAACACATCTCTAGTCAATCTGTGGAGCGCTCAGTGAGAGGAAAGGCAGGAGAAAAGTGGGGACGCGAGCCCCGGAGGAGGATGGAGAGAAGGAAGTGACTGGAGATGGGACACGGACACCATGCAGGACATAAGAACAGGAAACGGGAGATGAGGAGGAGGGAAGAGAGATGAGACAGCCTTGACAGAGCATGTCGATAACTATGAGCAACAGATCCGGACGCTTACTGAGGCTATCAAGGGCCCGAGGCCGCTCAGGAGCCAGGGTGGTCGTCTGGTAATGGGCAGATTGGTGGTTCAATCGCTGGTGCCTTCAGAAAGCATGTCAAAGTCTCCTCGAGTAAGACGCTGAACCCCTAACTGCTCAAGACAACAGATGAAAGTTAGCCTGGTGGCTAAATGTGGCATGTTCACATTGTGAGTGTCCCTTAATAGGCCCTGTCCCTATTAAATTACCATTATCATATCAAATCTCACTTTATTCAGCCACAGAGGTCCAAATTAAAAACAATAAAAACACAACACAGGACAAAAACAGAGACAAAGCTAAAACAGCAGCTCCCACGTCCACAGTGTTTAAAACCTCTCCAGACATTCGTTCCAGCGAGTCCAGAAACCAGAGGAGCCGCTTGCACCACTTTGTGCAGGCTCAGTGAAAGCCGGGCTAATCACGTGTTATTGAATCGGCTAACCGACCCATACATCTGGACACAGAGTTCCTCAGCACCGAATGAAAAGTGAGAACGCCACCGGTCACAAACACGCCACCTCCACTTGTCCATCTTGGTAGTTTGAGCAAGCCTCTGAATGCTTCATCGTATGCTACCTGCAGCTTCTCCATCTCCGCTCCACTGTAACCGCACCACAAGTGGGCTGTGTAGAGTGAGGCACCGCAGGCCCTGAGAGGAGCAATTTTAACCTCATCTCTACACATATGGAATCTGCGTGCCAGCATCTTGGCCCGTGCACACCGTTTGCAACACTACTGCATATCATCGTCTTCCTCACATAAATCAGGACTATCCACCCATCTGTGGCATCCGATGTAAAATTTATGCCAAATCATGCAGTCTGACAAGACCATATCAGATTGTTCGAGGCTCCATAGTGGATCAGTGAAGGCAGCACCCTCACAGAGTACCTATGGAAACTGTAAAACCCCGCTGTGGTGGGAAACATGGATCCAGCTGGAAGATTATCCATCCATTCATGAGTGCTTATCTGAAGTCAGGTCATGGAGAAGCTGGAGCCTATCTCAGTGTTCCTTGGACAAAAGGCTGGGAAACACCAGCGTCGGAGTCTTATGATGGCACTAGGCTGGTAATCTAGCTTCTAGATAGAAGCACCAGCAGGCTGGTGCTGGGATATTAGGAAGAGGGGGTTTAACACCAGTCTTTTCTCCTCCTTTCACCTTGTGGTGAAAACAGACGGACGGCGGAACAAAGGTGGGCTGGCCAGTGGCTGAGGAGGTGCTGCCTCTGCGTAACGTCAGAGGAGTAGTTCTCCTCTCGCTCGTCTCCACAAGTTGTTCTGGCGTGGACGCCCCTCGTTGCACTACCCGTGCACGGAGCCTATCACCACGGAGGAGGAGGAGGAAGGGGGGGAGGGAGGAGGACCTCCAAAACCACCGTGCGCTTCAGACGGTCTTTATTGATGAGGGACGCAGGTCTGTCCGATGCGCTCCAGTCGCACTAAGTGGGCGGACGTGTCGTCCGTCCGCTGTGTGAGCCGCAGCACAGGAGCCCACTCCGCTTTGACGCACACGTTTTGCGCACAGAGCCACCAGCCAGCGGAGGAACGTCAGCCCAGCTAGGGGAGAAACATGCGCCATCCGTTCCCTCGGCGAGATGGCATGCGTGCTCCTCCTCTGCCGGGGTGCGCCGCCCTCACTCCGGCTCTCCAGAGCCTGTGTGTGCCTCCTCTCTCTCTCCGTCACCTACCTGTGCTACTGCCTACTGCTGCGCTCCGACCACGCCATGCAGGGGTCAGCTGATGCGACCCGGAGCTGCTTGCGCGTCTCTGCGGACAGGGGCAGGAGGCGCCTGCAGAGGTCTTCCTCCTCCCCCTCCTGCGTCCCGTCCGTGGACGCCGGAGCTGGGAGCGGCGGCGTGTCCCGGACGCCTCCCCAACACCCCGTCCGGAGCGAGGCGCAGGTTCCCTGGACGGCCAGTGCCAAGTTCGCCCACAAGAAGCTGCCCAACGCCATCATAGTGGGGGTGAAGAAGGGCGGAACACGGGCCGTGCTGGAGTTCATACGGGTCCACCCGGACGTGCGCGCCGTGGGCACCGAGACGCACTTCTTCGACCGGAACTACGACAGAGGTCTGGACTGGTACAGGTAAGGGACACGTTTTGTGTGCGTGTGTGTGTGTATATATATATATATATATTCTCATTTGCGAGTTGTCCATTGACTGAGGTTTCATGTTATTCACTGAGGACTGTGAAATAGTAGCAGTCAGTCACAGCATTGTAAGATGGTGACAGATGTACTCTTAGGCCCCTGCCACTCAGTTGGAGGATAGTGGTTCCCTCTTCACATAGGTGAAGGCTTTGACTCCCTGTTCAAACTGGCGTTCCTCCCTGTGAAGGACGTGCACCTCCTCATCCTGGACAGAGTGGCCACCAGGCTGTAGATGGGTGTGGCCACCAGGCTGTAGATGGGTGTGGCCACCAGGCTGTAGATGGGTGTGGCCACCAGGCTGTAGATGGGTGTGGCCACCAGGCTGTAGATGGGTGTGGCCTGCAGAGTCCTGGCCTGACATGTTAGCCCTCGGGTTGTGTCATCCTCTGGCCAGTGTCTGCTGAGCATGGTGGAAGGCTTGCAGCCCGCTGGGCTGGGCTGAGTGTTTCATCAATGCTCTTTGCAGATGATGTGGTTCTGAAGGTGTCATCGGTCCGTGACCTTCAGCACTCAGTGGATCGGTTAGCAGCTAAGTGTGTCAACATTATTTAACTTGTAAACGCTATTTGACATTAATGAGTATCCTCAGAAAAGGTGATTCAGTTCATCTGGACACGAGGTTCACGAACGCAGTGTCCAGATGAACGGAATCACCTTTCCTGTGACTTTGCGATTCTCTTACCTGGACTATTGAACATACACTAAGACAATAACTAGAAATAGTAAGCAAGTAAATAAAGCTGACAAAGATCTTTAAGCTCATGTCCGCAGCATCTGTCAGAAGTGACTCAGAAAAGTCCATCTTCATCTTGTATGGACATGGAAAGAAACCCAGAGGCTAGACTCAGGGATCTCTTTCAAAATAACAGTCTCCTCCAGTATGAGCAATATGCCAACAGCAAAGACCGAGCAGTCCTTCGCATAGCCAGGGTGTTCTCTTTTGTCTCCTTACAGGCAGTGAGAAAGGTCTCCGTGAATATAAGGCATTCAAACAGTAGTGGTTAACAGTAGCACCGGGCACAAGGCATTACCAGGGAAGTTGGTGAATAACCTTCACAAAAGAAAACACAGATTTGAAATAAAAATAAGCTTTGTTTACTAAACAATAATAATGATAATACTTTCCCTTATCAGTCCCACAAGAGGAAATGTGGAACTCTCGGCATTTAACCATCCTATTGTACAGGAGCAGCGAGCTGCTGCCATGTGGTGTTCAAGGAACAGTTAAATGTTCAGTGTCTTGCTCGAAGACACCTTGACATGCTTTCTGCAGGACCGGGGATCAAAACACCAATCCTCTGATTACCAGACGACCACTCTATCTCCTGAGCTATGCCACCCCACGATAGAAACACAGCAAAACCCAGCCACCACCGTGCAAGACACTGGGCCTGTTTCACTCGGATTCACCTTGCCGATCACTCTTAAGGGGGTTAAAGAGGTCAACTGACCCCGACTCTGTTGTGGCCACAACAACATGGAACTGAACAAAACCATGGAGGTTACAGTTAACTTCAGAGGAGCCTCTTATATGGCCTCTTCTCTTCAGCTGAGTATGAAGAAGGCTTTGTTATTCTATGTTAAGCATACTGCGAGAACCATGAAACCGGAGTCAAATTCCATGTGTGTGGAAGCTCACATGCCCAGCTGACTGACTGATGAAAACATCAGTGACATGGGACAGTACATTTTGTATTTCGGTATGAGTAACGGCTGACAGGTGAATGGATCAGATGTGCCTGGAAGTGTCTCTGATCACATGCTGTGGATTACAGATGAGTATTATCATTTCTACATAGCTCTATCAACCCCCCTGGAAGCAACTTGAGCTTGTGCATAAGTTTGTTAACTTCTGCATAATACTGTTTTCACATCTTCCCATCCATGTGTGCATCAAGTATATGTTTTTCAAAGAGCACAGCGGCCTAGATTTTGGAGCCAAGTGACCAAACAGAGTCAGTCTCTGCCTCGTGTTCTTGCACGACTCGAATTTGATTTATTACTCCAGAATCCAAGGCTGGGCTGATGCAGAGGGGAGAGATCTCCTGTGATGGCGTGTGACTGTGACTTCTCTTTCTCACAGGGAGAACTGGGAACCCAGTCAAACCAAGCATTCTTGATGTGGGTGGTTTTGGGTCTTCGCAACTGGCGAGTGCCATGCCAGCCTGACCAGACATCTGCTGTACACATGGCACATTGAATCATCTGTACACTTATACACAACCACTGCGTTCAACATGTCCAACTGCAATTAGTTGCTGACTTGATTTCTGTTATTCTTCATGCGATGGATCCATAGAGGCTTCATTACTGGAGCCACGGTGGCATGGCTGAGAGTCAGGCATTGTGGGTTCGCATCCTGCCGTGTAGCTCGGTAGATGTGAGGCATTCATCGTAAAGTGCTTTGAATGGTCATTAGGCTAGATAAGGGTTATATAAGAACAAGTCTGTTTGGGTGATTCTCACAAAACCACCTTTGGCCATGTTGATGAGGAATTGACAGACAAAATTACAAAACATAATCAAAATAATCTATTCTATAACGAACTTCATCGTGTATTTTAAGTGGTACTATTGCTATTTTTGTGGTTGAGGTAGTAATTTCTATTTTTAAGCCATTTTTCTATGCCGAAATTAATTACGGCAATGCATGCAGGTTTATTTTTACATTTAACCCAAAAATATCACAATAAAGCGGTACAATTTTATACATACATAAATACAAAAAAATCTTTGAAGTGGTACATTCTAACTGATAGTATTAGTGTTTTGGGTCTAACATTTATGAATTAAAATATTTTGGGATTAACATGTGTCCGGAGCATGCAGCGTTCATCACCAATGCACTCCCTATTTAGCCCAATTAAAATTCCTGTTTGTTTAAATTAAGTTTTTTTTTAAACCACGATGAACTCAATAGAAGAGAAGATGCAAGATGGCTACAAGGCAAGATGTCCTTTTAAAGTTAAGGGGTAGATATGTTAAAGATATTTACTGACACTACACTACTAACAGTCATTACCATAACGGGCTATTATTTAATGTTTTTTAAATTTATTGATTCCAAAATTAACAGAGAAGTAGCTTTTATACAGACAGAATGATAGCAAAGATATTTCTTTTGCTGCATCATGGCTATGCTAACTATTATGCTAGCTAGTGTTATTGTCATTCATTACGGTAATGCTCTTGCCTTGTTCCGAGTTCATGAGAATCATCCATTTACCATTCATTACACATTAATGGGAACTCTGGACAAAGACTCACATCCTAATCCTTATCTATTGAGTGCTATGGTCAAATGGTGAATAGAGACATGCCAGTCAGTTTATATTGATCGTGACACAAAAGTGGACCTCTCGGGTGTTTTGAAGTTCTGGAGATTTTACTCTGATCCAAACGCTTCCTATTTTGGGAAGTTTTTGCCATCTGAGAAGGTGAACAAATATCAATGCAAAGCCGTTCAAAGTAAGCATGTGTTAAAATTCAGCTTTTTGTCACGTGTTTCATTTCCCCCAGAGGCCTAATGCCAAGGACTCTGGAGAGCCAGATCACCATGGAGAAGACACCGAGCTACTTTGTGACGCGGGAAACGCCTCACCGCATCTCCACAATGTCCCGGGAAACCAAGCTCATTGTGGTGGTTCGAGACCCTGTCACCCGCGCCATATCGGACTACACCCAGACTTTATCAAAGACCCCTGACCTGCCCAGTTTCCAGGAGCTGGCCTTCAAAAACCAGACCTTGGGCCTGGTGGACACATCCTGGAATGCCATCCGGATCGGCCTTTACGCTTTGCACCTGGAGAACTGGCTGCGCTACTTCCCCCTTGCTCAGATCCACTTTGTCAGCGGGGAGCGGCTGATCACTGATCCCGCGGGGGAGCTGGCACGCATGCAGGACTTCCTGGGTCTAAAACGCATAGTCACCGACAAGCATTTCTACTTCAACCGGACCAAAGGCTTCCCCTGCCTCAAGAAGCCAGAGAGCAGTGGCTCGCCACGCTGCCTGGGCAAGTCCAAGGGAAGAACTCATGTGCAGATCGACCGGGATGCCATCGAGCAGCTACGAGACTTCTACAGACCTCACAATGTCAAGTTTTATGAGATGGTGGGCCATGATTTCAGATGGGACTGAAGCGGATGGAGGAGAGTATATTCTGTCAAGGCAGCATACCGTAGGTCGTATTCACTCTTTCAAAGACAGTTCTCACGCAAGCGAAGGAGTCACACTTGTCCGTGAGGGTGACAATGACAACGAAGCCCACGCTGTATCATTTGGAGAATTTTGACTGGAGAAGGCAAGGACAGCCGCAGTTTACGGAGTGACAGTCTTGAGAAAAGAAAAAAAACACCCGAGCGCTCACATGAGTTCATCGCTTTCCGTCACTCGGACTGCAGCATGTTATGATTTGCATCCTTGCAGTATTCTTGCTGACTGCCTTCCAACCACCGTTTGCTGACTGGTGCATTTATGCAAGAAAACTCCATGGAATGGGATTAGTCCCTCTTTAAATCTGCTTCACTAATCAAGGCAGGGATTAAAATGAGAGACCTTGGAAAATGTCAGTGGTGTCTTCAGGGAGGGCCTGTATCAAGCTTCTGCACCGCGGTGTGATATCTGAAATCCAAAGCCATAGTACAAACCCTGAGGCACACGCCTCTGCAGAGACATAAGTCCCTCTTTATTGGCCTGTTGGAGATGTTTTTTAATTTAAACTGCATGAATAGGACAACTCATCTAATAGTGAGAGGCCATGCTCTGCACAAACACAGACCTCCATCATGCAACATTCGCGCTTATGCTTCTGTTCCATGGGGCTTGAACCCTCCCTGCGTGTTGGCCCGTGGGCTTTCGTGTTGTCCTGTCTGGTCCTCATGCAATGAAATCAAAGCACAAATAAACCCGGTGACGTGATTGGACATCTCGCTGTCTTTGAACGTAACTCTGGAGCACACCTTGACCTTGCTTTATTGCATTTTTTTCAAAATCACATTTTCCAACCACTTTGTTTTGTCCCCGTTCCCTGAGGCGTCTCACCTGCCCCTGTCGCTTTTGCAATTCCATGCACCAACTCAGACATCAGCCTCTTCTAAATTGAAAATTGGTGTCACGATCGAAAATTGAACCTCCCTTGAAAGCTGTCAGGCTGTATACCTTCCCCTCCATCCAGGTTCAAAAGCAATGATGTGATTTGGGGTTTTCGGCATACCACAAGAATGCTTCGCCTTGCTGCCGGCCTCACTACCACCATAAAGACATAATCCTCACTTTGATAAGGTGCGCTGTATTCAAGGACCTTAATCCACACTGCAACACAAAGACGGAGGCACCGAGGGTCGGTTAGTTGGGTTGCTCATGGGAGTGGTTGTGGTGGCTGAAGAATGCCAATAGATAGAAAGACGAGGTGTCACATGACTCTTGAAGGTCATTTCATATATTCTGGGGCAGCGTGTCACATGATCCCGACGGAAAGTTGAGATTTGCAGGCCCGCTATGAATACTGACATCACCTTGCTTCTGTTTGAGACATCTTTCCATTGGAGGGACAGATAGATAGATAAATAAACTCGAGAGAGAAATCTGCCGACATATGATAAAGAGAAATAGAGACAGGTCCTATCAGCTTGAACGGCCAGTATATTATTGGAATAGTGTGCATGGAATGACGGGATGAACAAGCAGGAGAATGTGTGGTGATAGATTTTATGGCTTTCAAACTAAATTCGGTTCACATGCAGGGAAGCAGTGAAAACGGCAGTGACATTAAACACGACAGGGAGGGGCGTGCACATCCAGCGTCTCTGTTTTGACGCTCACAGGTGTCTTGCCGGGATAGGCCGTGACACCAACGGACACGCAGTCAAGGATGTCTGCACGTCACCGGCCATCATCTTTAGGCTCACGACCTTTCCACTGAAAGGTCGTGGCCATAGATGTGTGAGAACATCATATGAGCAGCAGTAAAAATGGTAAAAAGGGAGAGGTTCTCTTTTATGTATTAGGAGTAGGCCCCACGTTGTGGGGGTGAACACGGACTTTGAGTCTTAGGCTCAAGTTTAGTTTTGACATCCAGTGAAACGTGAGAGGCCCAGCCTCCCCCCGTCATCCGCATGGAGTTGCCTCAGCGCTCAACCGCGTTTATCTGGCTGAAAAACACTTCAGATGGAGTCTCATAATATGCTTTTCTCATGAGTCAAGTCAGTCAGGACCATCATCAGCCTGCTTTTTTGGATTGCCAGTTAATGAAAACATGATTCAGACAAGCTAACTTTAGCTCTGCTGACACGCATCTACATGTTTTTAAGTATCAAATATAAGCGTCACGTCACGATAGGTTTCAAATAATAGACAATATTAGCTACTCAATTGAAAATGTTTCGTCAATACTGGGCCTACTTCAATCATAAGCTCGACATGATGATCCTGTTTCATGCTTCAAACAACGTCACTTAATAGTTTTGATTCGCATCCATCACCCCCTGTATCCTCATTAAGTTTCTTGCTCCTCTTGCTCGAGTCCAATCAGTCCTTAAATCAGGCTACACTGTGGGCACCGCTCTCTTCCTTCGTGTCTCTTCTTGTCAGTTCTTCCCTTTGGTCACCCCTTCCCGACCACCTCTCCTCCTGTCCTAGCATTCATTAAAACGGGTGGACCTCTCAGTTTGGCAGTGGGATGCGTGACCCCTCCACCTCCGATGCCCTCTCCTTGTCATCTTGCGTGCCTGCAGCTCGTTTTTGTGGCCTGTTGAGCACACGCAGGTGAGCAGTCGGTGTGAGCGGCAGCTCTCTGTGCCATACACATGGGTCCTAATTAAACCTGCAGGCTGGAGAGGAGCAATCCCCAGAAAACACAGCAGCCCAAGTCTGATTAGATTCCCCCAGAAAGAGTCTCCGGAGACTGCTCATAGGCCAGACTCCCTCACTCCTTCTCATCTCTCCCTCTCTACCTGTCCTTCAGTCTCTCTCTCGTTCTCTCTCTTTCTGCCTTTCTCTCTCTGACTCTTTCTAGGTCTCTCTCTATATTTGTCTCATTCTCTATCTCTGTCTCTCCTTCTCTCTTGTTCTCCCTCTCTCTCTAGCCGCCTCTCTCCCTCTTCCTTCTTCTTGCTCTCAGAAATAAAATCCCAAAGGAAAACATGCAAATAACAGAATCTGGTGCATTTCGGAGCGTAGTGACGAGACCCATTTGCATCTGATAGGAAATGTAATGGGTTGCAATTACTATGAGTTTGTTTCTACTTACACAGTCAGAAAGCGAATCACTTGTTTTATCTAACCATTCAAGAGGATTCACTGAGCTCTTTGGAATCTCAGTCAGTTGATTTGTGGGCTAACCACTGGCTAACAGAGCGGCCAAGTGGTTAATGCGCCAGTCCGTGAACCTGACCAAGGCAATGGATCAAAGATCTAGTTTGTCCTCGGGCACTGCACTGCAGCGGCTCAGTGCTTCTGTGCCATAGGATGGGCAAATGCAAAGGAAAATGTTCATTGTATGCCCGCTTACAATGAAAAATAGTGTCGTTCTGTCAAATATTTAATAAATATATTATTTAATAAATAAATAAAGACCCTTATCAATTCCACAAGGGGAAATTGGGATTTCTCTGCATTTTAACCCATCCATTGTATAGGAGCAGTGAGCTGCCAACAGATGGCGCTCAGGGAGCAGTTAGAGGTTCAGTGTCTTGCTCAAGCACACCTCGACATGCTTTCTGCAGGACCGGGGATCAAACCTGCAACCTTCCGATTGTCATATGATCACTCTACCCACTGAGCCATGGAAGGGATTGTGGCATATTTTAGAGCCGAAAGCTGAGAAGCCACATTTTCCCTATGATAGAATACCTTCATGGTACCTATAATATTACTTAAATCTGATTAAATGGATGTGGGCTGCCCAGATTGAAAACAGAAGAGGGGGTCAACCAGAGCTTTTGTATACACTTGATGTCAGCCATTATGGGCACAAGCTATTGCTGAGAACACAGTAGTGCACAAGTGTAATAGGAATTCATGGACACGGAGGAACACTGTTTGGTTCCTGCATTCCTCAGAGACGCATTGGTCTTGATATTTTAGGCAACATGATCCGATGTTGGCTTTATTCACTCCGGTGATGGTGGTGCCAGCTGGGTTATAAGGACTGTTGGAAATGAAAACAATTCTGTTGCAGAACTTCTCAAAGTGAGTTAGCAAAAGGCCACAACAGAGAAACTGAATAATACAACACAAATTGGAACCTGCTGTTGTTTTGGTGACAGACTTATTCTGATATGATACCTATCATAGCAGTGTCTCTCTCTGTTATGTCTCCATCCATCACCCATCCATCATCAACTGATTATCTGAAATCGAGTCATGGGGGAACTAGAGCCTATCTCAGTGCCCATTGGGCGAAAGGTGGAGAAACATCCTGGACAGGTCGCCAGTCCATCACAGGACAGAGCAGCTAGGGGAACAATGTCTTGCTCAAAGACACTTCAACAGACTTCTTTGCAGGTGCCGGGATCAAACCTGCAACCTTCCAATCACCAGACGATTGCTGTATCCACTGAGCCATGGAGCGCCATCTATTATTTCTTCCCTCCTAAATCATTCCTATTCTTGTTTACTATCAGTTAAGAAATAGAATTACAAACGCAAATATAGCTGAACGGTTGCTTGTCCTGTACTGATAAAACTTTTGAGATGAAAAATAACTTTTAAGGTAATTTACTTTCATTAAACCACCAACGCAGTTTCTATCCTTTGGTTTTTGGAAGAATCTATAACCAAGATGGTACCATATTCATTCAAATATTCCTCCCTTCTATTACGACTCTGTGATCAGAATGAATACTGTATGAAAACTAGAGCAGTAGAGACCCAGTCTCATATTTCTTTTGCAGATATAAGCTTGAAAGTAGATGTTCCTTGGTTAAACTTGTCATAGTACTTCTTGTAGACCGATTGGCATTTTACTTACATACGGACTCGCATACAGTTGAAATGTTTTTTTAATGGGGAGAATATTGAAGTCATATTAACAGATCCATACATGTGGGCTGTTACATTTTTTATTCCATGTCATGTATAACAGTCTCACACAAGGCAGACCATTAAGCTGGACTCCGTGTGCGAGAAACACTGTTTGACATATTAAACAGATTCTAGTTCTGACGGGTAGAGTCGAAGTTGGTCTCACACTGCTTTACACTGTCACTGTTGTGGGTTTCAAAGTGTCTGCTAGGGGATCTTTACACAAACTCACTTTCTCCACTAAAATCTGTGCATCATGGCCATTGCTGGTGCAATAACTCTGTATTGAGAAGGGAGTGCATCAAAGCTACCATGTTTTAAATGGACGCACGTTTTCACTACGCCTCTCTCCCTCTGCCTGGCATGTTTGGTGGAAATGGAATGAGGTTCCCAGCCATCTGAGCCAGACTTCGGCTGATGGCGGACAGAAATTCAGCATCACAACTTACACGCTCCCAGTGCTTCAGAATAACTTAACTGCGGCAACCGACAGGGTATCCCAGTGGTCGAACATCACCAGTGGCTTTGGAGCCAAATTAAAATGAAGCACTGACAAATGTGGTACAGTCCCTGACACCTGGTGATACATGTTCCTCATGCCTTACTGCTACCCCAGTGTTACGCCTGGAAGAAAATAATTCTGCTGGGATGACCCCCCCCATTTTTATTTTGGAGAGCCTGCTGAGGAGCGTGACCCCTGTTGAGCATATCAGGAATATCAAGTAAGATATGGCAGACATGGCAGCGGTGACTTCATCACATCACTTCCTGTCTCGGGAAGCAGAAAATCAGCATCCATTATCAGGCATTGCTCCGATCTCCAGATAATTCCTAAACAACCAGCTATATGCATCCTCTGTTAAACTTGCCTCCAGCAGATATGATGATAGATAGATAGATAGATGGATGGATGGATGGATGGATGGATGGATGGATGGATGGATGGATGGATGGATGGATGGATGGATGGATGGATGGATGGATGGACGGACGGACGGACGGACAGACAGACAGACAGACAGACAGACAGACAGACAGACAGACAGACAGACAGACAGACAGACAGACAGACAGACAGACAGACAGACAGACAGACAGACAGACAGACAGACAGATAGATAGATAGATAGATAGATAGATAGATAGATAGATAGATAGATAGATAGATAGATAGATGGATGGATGGATGGATAGATAGATAGATAGATAAATAAAAATACTGTAGAAAGACACTGCAAAGCATGAAGCCTTTCAAAAATTCTGCAAAGTCCTCCAAATTAGAAACAGTTGCTCAATACCGCTGCCTTGTTGTAATCTATTTGTCAGAGTGGCGGGAGTCTGTTTTCTGTGGAGTTGCTAAAGTGAGCCTGAAGTCTGTCTGATTAGGGAACAGTGAGGCATCCAGACCTTGGCAGCTCTCTCACCACGAGACTCTCTAATTAGATAACATACTGAGGAGAGTAACCACCCTCATCAGGAAGCTTCCTCAAGTCCAGTGTTGCTGCTATAGCCTCAGAAAACCAAACAAAAAGAAAAAAAACACAGTCTGCCAACAACTGTAGGACAGCAGATGTCACTTTGATTTGCCTCATGTAGCAGGCGTCTTCTGCCTTGTTCCCATCCTGCTGCCCCTCCTCCAGGGGCAGCGGAGAACCCTTTCCTTCAGCGCCAAGGGACCAATTCCAGGCAGACAGCCATGTCTTGGTCATGGTCAGGACAGTGTTATGCATGTTTTTATTGGTGCTCTTTTTGATGTTGGCGTAAGCTAGTGCTACTAGCCAGAGATACCTAGAAGAATGGTGGTTTGATCCCCACCGCATGCAAAAAGCATGTCGAAGAGTCCTTGAGCAAGATACTGAACCCTTAACTGCTCCCCGCATGCTGTGGCTGCTCACTGCTGCTATACAGTAGTGTGTATTAAATGCAGAAGGCACATTTAATTACATGAACAATGCCAAATAAATAAAGTGTCTTCAGCTTCTCCCAAGTGCCTGCAAGAGTAGATAAGCCTCACTTCCTCAATCACTCACAGCCTAAGGATATTTAGTAGAGGGTCCGACCATTTTAATGACACTCTCATATCTACAGTGCCATGAGTGCATTAGGAGAATCCAGAGTATCCAAAAATTATCCAGAGCATCTAGAGAGTATTTAGAGTATCTAAAGGCTATTACGGATGTCCACATAGTATCCAGAGCGAATGACAAGAATCCAAAGCACCCACAGTTACAATGTGTGCAATACCAACATTATAACTGTGAAAAGCAATAAGTTAAAGGGTTAAATCTGCAGATAGTCTATAGCCTGCAGATCGCCAATAGAGTATATATATAGATAGGTTATGTATCCATCCATCGTCCACCGCTTATCCAATGTCAGGTTGTGGAGTCATGCTGGAGCCTATCTCAGCATTCATTGGGCAAAAAGTGAGGAAATACT
Source organism: Regalecus glesne (assembly GCA_900302585.1). NCBI lineage: Eukaryota > Metazoa > Chordata > Actinopteri > Lampriformes > Regalecidae > Regalecus > Regalecus glesne. Next base: position 22,792 of record OMLC01042278.1, read on the forward strand.
CTGAGCAGGCCCCCATTCCATCTTGGAGGTTGAGTACTTAGGGATTCAGGGTATTATTCATGGACACCTCAACACGCTTTTCAGCAGGGGTCAGGAATTGAACCAACAATCTTCAAACTACTAGACAACCACTCCGACCCCTGAGCTATGTCATAAGCTATCCATATATTTTTGGTGTTTTAAGTATCTTTTTCCCCATAGATTTCAATAATAAACACTACAACCATAAAATAAGGGGAGAGTAAATTGCAAAAGTCATTTTCTCAAAGACGTTTTCCGTGCTCCTATTCCCCTTCCAATTAAACAGCCAAGGAGGGTGCATTGGCATTGCACATCATGGACATCCTGAAAGGATATCTAGACCCTTTGCGGAGATGTTAAGGAGACACAACCTTGCCCTAGAGAACCTCCTTGGAACTCGGAGTTCAAGTCCTTCTAAATAAAATTGCACATCCATATCCACTTTACCATGCGTTAAACACATGCAAAAAATTCTTATAGTTAAGGGAGAGAGGGAATATAAACGCATAGTACATCATTCTTGTGTGTCGATGCACTGCACAATTTCATAAAGTTCTGCTCAAAATGGGACCTCGAGTCAGTGCATTTCCCCCTTAAAATGTGGTGTATGACATCCTTACACCTGCAGAAAATAATTTCAGACTGGTAAAACGACCATCCACTCGATTTGTTGACAAACATGAAATATGCAGTCTACCAGTTCAGATGGACTTCTGGGCACCTCCCTCACATTCGTTTTTTGCAGACACAATGGAAGTGCAAGCATCATGAACCTCATTCGCACTGTTATAACTCACTAATCTCACATTGACGGAGCATTTAATCAATGATTGTCCCCCCCAACCTTATTTACATTGCAGCAGAAAGCAAATGACTTGTTTTGGTTTATAGGGGAGCAAGCACGGATGCATACACGTGAACATGCAGACACACACACGCACACACACGCACACACACACACACGCACACACACACACACACACACGCACACACACACACACACACAGTGCGGAGCGTTCCTACTCCCCTGGCGGCATGTCTCATGCCGGATGCAGGAGACAGCTGCGCTCATCACAGCTTTTTATGAATTCATTACCTTTTATGTTCATCCACACGTTAATTTATCTTCCTCTGAAAATCAAACAGGGCAGAGATTCACCCACCTCGTCCGTGGGAATCCGAAAGTTTCCTAAACTGGTGCGTCCGACACAAAAATCTAGAGCCAAAATAACTGCTGAACATTTCAGTTAGTTTTAAACCTTCTGGTGTGTGTGTGAGTGTGCGCGCGTGGGTGTGTTTGTGTGCGTGTATATAGATAGCTTATGAAATATCAAAGTGTGTTATTTGCCTTCATGATACTCCACAGCATCAAAGAGCTTCCCCCGATCCCCCAAAGAACTCAAGAATCAACAGTTTTTTTTTCTACCTCGGTCTGCCCGTCCTCTATTCCTACACTACCCTTGCTCATAAAAGGCAAAGCGTCTAACGATACAAGACACCAAAAAGAGCGGATGCTGCCAGCCAAAGCAGTGAAGGGGGGCTAGGGTGGTGGTTTGGATAAAATGGAACGACAAAAAATAAGACGACACGCGCTCAGAGATGTTGCGTCACATTAACAAGCAACACATTTTTGGTTTTGATTGACAGCTCTGCATCTTTTTTATCGTTCCTGTGATGTCAGTCCAGACACGTCGATTGCCAGGGACGACAGCCTCACACTTCAGCTGATGCAGCAATCGTGTGATATGAGACACTCTGGTTGCCAACCACCTGGCTGAAAGCGACACAATCCACCCCGCAATCAGCCGCTTCCCCTGTCGCCAACGCCAAAGGACGGGTGTCAGAGGAAACGTGGTGGACATGTCCCCGCCGCCAG
>OMLC01042279.1:0-20997 GCA_900302585.1 Regalecus glesne
ACATGCTTGATTTCAATGAAAGTGACAAGCGACTAAATAAAAGTGAGAGTATGAAGACACACGGGTGAAATATAAGGTAAAAGCACATAAAGCATGGAGAGAAAGCAATTAAAACCCGTGCCATAGTCACATTAAAGAGTCAGCGTGGGGGGAAGGACGTACATGTGTCTGGCACAACATCTGTCCGAGCTCATTTACAGATCTTTACAGCACGGCTTCAGAGGCCACCGGTGCCCGCTGTCAGCACTTCAGTGCAGTCAAGCTCGGAGACGCTCACGTGTAGCTTCTTTTGTGGTAAATTCTGTCCACTGCAACTGTCAAAAGCTAAGATTTCTCAGGCCTTTGGCAATTTGACTCATTTTGTTTAGCAGAGCCGGTCGAAGGCTGTGCTCCCTCACGTAGCTGGCGCTTCAGTTTTGATTCAAAGCAGAGACTCCGTAAATGACCCTGGCTGAAATATTATCCACAAACCTATATGTATGCATGCACACACACACACACACACACCCATGCATGCATACACATGCATACACACACACACAGACACACACCACCAGCATATTGCAGAGAAGCATCGGTCAAACCAATCCCATCTTGCTTATCCTCCTTTAACTGCGAATTGTGGATTTTAATGCATTTACCCGGTGAGATCCCCTCCATCTGGTATTTGTCTGAAAGCTGGAGAAAGCTTAAATGATTTCAACAGAAAAAAAAAACAAATGTTTATAATATCTGCCACAGTGTATTAGAATACATGGGCGCAAACGTCAGGAAGTACAAGGCTAATTGTATTGTTTATGGCAAAGCTTCTCACTTCTGTGTTGTGCTGGGGTTTTCAGCCAGCAATCGCTTGTTTTCATTCTACTCTTCTTGGGTTTCCATCCTTTTCCCCTTTCCCAAGGTTTTTTTTTCCCCAACACCTTTCTGCGAATTCAAACTTAGCCTATGCTCTTTGCCCAACACATTTTTCTGCCAAGTGCATTACAAACTGGCACCAGAGGTACTTCTCACTACCTTGTGATGATTTTGAATGAAAAATGTTGTTAACCTCCACCTAACCTCCATTTACAACAATGGAAATGCTTCCTCTGCCTTCCCTCACGCCTGTGGAGCAGGCACACACACACACACACACACACACACACACACACACACACACACACACACACAGACGTTACCAGACATATCCCGTGGCCCCACAGCAAGAGGATCCTGGGTTCGAATCCCACCCCTCTCTGTGTGTAGAGTTTGCCTGTTCTCCCTGTGTCTGTGTGGGTTTCCTCCAGGTGCTCCGGTCTCCCCCCACCATCAAAGGGACATGCGTGTTAGGGTCAATACTCCTGCCTGTGCCCCTGAGCAAGGCATTAGCAAGAACAACTGGAGTTGGTCCCCGGGCACTGCAGCTACTCACTGCTCCTACTGTCCATTAGCTTGATATCCAGTGGCCAAGGTGAGTTTGTATCTGGAGTTGTTAGAGGTACAGATTCAAGCCGTCGACTGCAGTTGTCTTGTAGAGACGCTGATGAGAGGTCTGTGTTGACTAGTCGCCATTAGTCTCCATGTTCTGGGCCTGGACACAGGCTTAGGGGCGCCATAACGCAGTGGGTAGAGCGGCCGTCTGGCAATCAGAAGGTCACAGGATTGATCCCCGGTCCTGCATACAGCATGTCGAGGTGTCCTTGAGCAAGACACTTAACCCCTAACTGCTCCCCGAGCGCCATATGTTGGCAGCTCACTGCTCCTATATAATAGGTTGGGTCAAAAATGCAGAGAAATCCACATTTCTCCTTGCGGAACTGATAAGGGAATCATTATTATTATAATAATAATTATTATTATAATAATAATAATTATTATTATTAGATGGAGCTTCGGGGATTAAGGCCGGACGCCCTGCCTGACAACCCACGGTGGGTGGGTTTTGAACCCACAACATCTGGTTTGCCGGTTCTCAAAACACACGCTGTACCGCTGAGCTACCACGGCCCCTCTCGTATAGGAGCTGGTATGGGACACGTTGTGCAGGGAAAGCAAATGAGGAGCGACTTAACAAAATGGGATGTAGGGAAACCATTGTAAACATAATACTCTATAACTTCATCATTCTGTGAAGACATCAAAATCATAAAGGAATATCTTATCTTATCTTTTCACCTCCCACACACCCCATTCACTCTACTGCTGTTAGCTTTCACCTTATGGTGTCGTCCGATCAGCCAGTGTGGAGGTTGCTTCTCTCGAATGCCGGATTAGTCATTTCAGAATGAACTTCAACTTAGCGCGTAGAGAGTCTCACACGTGAGCCTTAATATACTCCGATATCGATTTGTGTGAAGCTCAGCAGTATCTTATTAAACACAGGTTCCACACACAGAGTTGAGAAATTACATTTGTCTGAACCAGACTTCTCACTCCTGGAATGTCAGTCACGGTGAAGTTCTGCGGAGGCCGCCAACACGAATACCGACCTGAGAGATGGATGCCATGACCTGGATGGTTGGCCCTCCGCTGAGGCAAAAATGAGACAAACAACCTCTCTCTCGCCCACTCTCTCCCTCCATCTATTTATATATCTATCTATTTATCTATCTCACAAATCCATGGAAGACCAAAAAGCAGAGGTGGTTGTCAGTGCTTTCATCTGTCATGTATTGCTCTATCCAGCACCTTGAAGGGAGGCCAAAGCGTACGGGGGCTCCCCTGTCTGCAACACTTTTCTTTTTTTGTTGTTGTTGCTACATAGTTCTATAAAAATCTAATGTCTAACAGAATCGTGTGTTTTTGGTGTAACATTGCTCTCGTAATCTACTATTTATTGCGTTACTTAAATTTAGCCTGGTGTGTTTGGTCTGTTCTCTCAGTCTGCATGGGAGCCCAGTGACCTCACTCCCCTTCTAAAGGAAGAGGATTTGAACACCTCCCAGTCTGAAAGCACTGCTTGATGCATTGCAAGTAAACCGCCACAGGCAACTATATGGAGAAGAAATACCACACATGTGGGGGACATGGCAAACACATAGCTACGCCTGTTTCTTGTACGATGCAAGACCCCCCTTTGTTCTCATGAGCCATAACGTGTGCCCCGCATTATTCAGTTTAAACTGTTGGGTTCTGTCTCCACTTAAAGAATGCAGGCCTTGTTCTCACGGTTACAGTGGAAGGTTATATTGATTGACAATGGCTGTTTTTTTTCTTTTTGGATGGAACAAGAGACAAGCACGGAACACGTATTGTTGACCTCTATGAATTACTGAATCTGTACAAGTTATACTCAAGTCCATTCTGGTTAGGTGTGCTGAGCTTGAACTGAAAAAGGCTTGGCTGTGTTGGTGCCCTCAGCAAAAAAAAAAAAAAAAAAAGGTATCGTATTTTAAAAGTCTGATTAAAAAAAGTCAAAGAACTACTGCCTGAAAAGAATCAACGTTGAACCTTGAATTCTGAACCATTGTGTTTTATCACCTCTTGTTCTCACCTGTATACAGTCAATCCTTGTGTATATATATCTGAAGATTGTTTTGTTGTTACCATTCTATGTGAAGTACCTGAGAGAGCCATGAAACCATCATCAGAGAAACTGGTCAATTAGCTGATTCTGAACCAAGGCCTCTGATTTTCACATCTTACTTCTTTCCGAGACATTAATTGTGGAGTGCTTGAAAAGACTTGAAAGTGCTATAAAAGATTAAGTCCATTCACCATTTACCATTTCTGCTTGGGTTCTATTTCAGGTGAGAATGCAGCATTTAGATTTAAAAGCTGCATTTGACTTTGAAGGGATTTACAGTTATCTAATCCTGAAAAATATTTGGGTTTTGCAAATAGTAAATGCCTAAAAATAGTTCATTTACTGCAGTGCAATGCTGATGTTATCATTCCTGATTTTATGTTCATAGGAATGAAACAATTATATTCCCTGGTTTGCAGTTTGTGCTGTAGAAACAGGGTGATGACGGATGCCCCTCAGGAACAGAGACTTTGCGTACAATGCCACACCATGTTGTGCTGAGGAGGCTGTGACGATGTCATCAGACACACTTTATTGACGAGGCATGCATTGGAGTACAAATGGCAGGCAATTTAACTTTTAAAACTCATACGCATTGCCCTGGTTTAATGCTATCCAGATATGTTTTATCCTCAAATGTAATCCAATACTAAAGCCAATGATTGCTAAATTCATTTCAGACTTGAAAAACTGATAGAGAATAATATAATTTACTTTGGCATTGCATGTCTTATCATTGGATGTTATATATTTGTTTTTTCTTAGGTATTGATTTTTTTAAAATCTTGTACGTCTACTGTACATACTGAACAAATCACTATCTCTGATGATATCTGCACTATTGTATTTATTTATATATGCACACAATTATTTATATTTTTGTTTTTGTGTTGCAACTCTATGTGCAGTACCAGTGAGAGCCATGAAGCTGAAGTCAAATTCCATACATGTGAAAACCTACATGGCCAATGAATTCTTTCTGATTTAATTACGCAAGTTAACTGATTTAAATGCTCTACAGGCATCTCAACGAACGTGTCAATGTCGATGGTCTAACAGTACACAAAGGCTGCAGTGCATCAGCCAACTTAAGCAAATCAACTACCATCGTCCTATGATGACACTTTCTGAGTTATAGCGCATGGGGGTAATAGGACCAAGTCTCATTGTGGTGAATACAAATTTGTTGCACCATCTTCTGGAATAATTGTAACATTGAATGTAAGAAGTTAGATTCTGCACGTTGTGCTGCACTGATGTTGATATTCCTTCTGAAAATAGGTTGCAAGTCACGACAGCCAGAAATATTCATTACTGGTCTAAATGTCAGTGTTGATGGTGATTCTATTAAAATTGAACTCTAATAAATAATTCGCGACGTCTGGTGGCTTTACAGTCGCCACATTGCATAATAACACATAAGCACTCAAGAGAGTTTGCATTAGAATTAGTTCGACTGAAATCAAAACTATTTCATCGGATCGCTTTATTAAGTATGAATGGTTTACCAATAAGGCGCGTCAGTCCTACGTCCCGCTGGTCCTTGACACCATTGGTCGGTGTCAACGTCGCTCTTTTGATGACGTACTTCCTCGTCGCACAGTGGTCTGACGGGACCACGTGTACAGTGCGTCGGACAGAAAATAACGTAACTTTACAGCTTTTGGGAAAACTCGCTTTGTTTTCTGCATATTTTTCTTTCCAGGAGGCTTCCTCGCATCAACCGACAACATGGTGAAGCCACGCTTCAAAGGGAAAAGCACAATAAACCCCTCCTCGTCCAGCTCCAACCCGGGTGAGCTAATCGTTAAAGACCCTATGCCACACTGTTTGTTTACAGCTAACGTCAATGCTAACTGCTGCTAACTTCTGGATTTCGTGCCCTTTCAGTTCATAGTCTTTTAATAGTAGTTTCCCTAGGCTTATTTTCACATCTGGAACGCATAGACATGCATTCAAAGTGGGATTTTTGACTCAATTGGCTCATAGTTTGTGATTCCTGCTCTAATGTAGTCTGGTAAAAATTGGAGTTGCGTACAATGTCCAATTTCTCTTTATAACTATTTTGTGAAAATAGTAAAATCATAAATAAACGATTCCCTTTCATCTATGTGTTTATCGTTTCCCTGTATTTTTCTTTTATTGTTTTTATGTGGAATTATGTGTCTGAGTAAAGTTATATTTGAATGATTGATTTGGCTTGTTTGACAAACATGGGAAACCGTAAACATAAAACACAAAAAAGATTAAGTCTTCTGGGACCCAAAGTCCCAATAAAACTTTGTTTCCAAATACAATTTTTACCTTTTGTGATTCTCTTACCTTCATTATTTACAATGTATCAAGACAAGTAAACATAAAACCATTGCAGAAATAATACATATGTAAGTAGCAAGCATATACAATGATAAGTAAAAGGTGAAACACTATATAAAATATAATCCAAGGGAATCTCAGGGGCATAATACACTTGAAAGCATGACATTAGTCATAAATTCTACAGAGAACAGTTAGAGGGGTGGAACTGGCAACGAACGTCCTTGTTATTGGCTTTGACATGAAATAGTTGGCGTGCATTTGTCCATACAGAATCGTAATTGAAACTGGGCAGTCGCCTTCATGCATACTTTACTTTTTATGTCACTTTATATTTTCTGCTAGAATATTTTACATCCAGGATTGACATTAGTTATGTATGAAACTAATTCAGACAGGACTACATTCAGCGTAGTTTGGTGTGTTTACAGCCATGTGTATGAATAGATTTAACTTACTTCACCAAAATAAAAGATGGTCTCAGCAAAGTAAAACAATAACTACTGCTGTTTAGAAATATTGCTCATTCGGGAGCATTTCTATAATCTCAGGCGACATAAAATTATAAATATGTACTTTAAAAGTAGGAATGAAAATTCAAAATTATTGCTTACCTGCTCATTTCTGGGTCATTTTTCTCTTCAGAAGTACGACGAGTACAGACAAATTGGAAAAACAACTATAATACAAAGCTAGATATGTTTACTGAATGTTATCCAGCCAGATAACCAGCACCGAGGTTAGGAAATAGTCTGAGTGAAAGAGAGAGTGAGCAAAGTAGAATTTCTTAGCACCATAAGATAATTAAAAATCTTTTATTTGTCCCATGGACTTCATAAGAGTGGGGGCACTCTGATCAATATTGAAATGTGAATTAATAGCATAATGATAGAAGTCTATTTGTGGTGTATCCAATGCTTGAAGAGTTGAAGCCAACTTCCTGGGAAGACATATTTCTACATTCCTTCAGAACATAATTTTTTAGAGCGCCTCTGTAGCTGAATGGTTGCAGTGCATGCCTCATGGTCTTAACTGTTGCCCGTTTGATACCGTGGCAACCTTTGTTGCATGTCATACCCCTCTCTCCCATATTTCTTTTCTGCCTGTTTACTATCCCTATCTCATAAATGTAAAAAAATAACCAAAAAATATCTTAGCAAGTTAATTGTGTTTGGGGTTCCTGCCAGTTTGTCACTCAAAGAAGAATGAAGTAACACTATACACTATACTCAGGTCATAGCAACATTTGAAGAAATTGTAATTTGTCATATGTTTGTGTTTTTAGTGTAATGCTAATAGTTATTTGTGTATTTTGAGGTCTAATGTTATTAATGACACGTGATACAAAGTCCCAATCATAATGTACAGGGAAAAAAATATGATCAGCAACATACATATCTCCATAGTGGGATAGAAGTTGCTGGGGAAGCCCATCTACTCATTTGTGTGCACTACTACAAAACTGATGAAGGGTATACCAAGATGGTATCATAGTGGCTTCTCAGATTTTATGTGATTGTCAATCCAGAGTTAATGTTCAATCACAGAGTGGGGATCATGAACAGGGGCCCTATGGAATTTAACATGAGAATAATATCCATATAGCAATGTCCACGTGGGGTGTGGTTTGTGTAAATTGTTCAATTAGAGGTTTTCAGTTTTCGTTATGAGTCAGTTAATTTTACATATACAATGAACCTTCACAGATCGAGTCAAGGGTGCTGAAGGGAACAACATGAGGGATCGTGCAACCATCAAGCGTCTGAATATGTATAGACAGAAACAGAGATGGTAATTGATGTTAGATTTTTATTTTTGACAGTTTGACTTGTGTTTTCCAGACATGATTGCATTCTTTGTGGATTGTAGTGAAATTATCAGGCTTTATGAATTACAGATTAGGATGCATATAACCTTCTTATGGCTAGTGATGAGAAAAATTCACTCATCTGCAAAATGAGTTTATTTATTTCCAAGGGAAGTATATGATCCTCTAATTTAGTTCAGAATATAAAACCTGTTTGATCTCCTGTGTATTTCAGTTTGGATAATGTTTTCACCCACACTGTTGTCCTATTAACAGTAATAACAGAGGAAAAGTCATCAAGCCTTTACAATACCAGTCGACAGTTGCACCAGGAACTGTGGCCAGAGTTGAACCTAACATCAAATGGTTTAGTAAGTACATTCACTTTGCTTTTTATTATTTGCTGCCAAATTTTCCCCATTCTGCTATTCGGAATAAAAAAACCTTGTATCAAACTACACGTTGAAATCACCATTTTAACTGACCTTTCCATTCATTGATCTCTTACACACCCAAGAATATGAAGAGTTTATGAGGGGTGGTTGTATAATATGACAATTAATTTTGAAAGGTGAAATTATATTGAAACCAAGTGGTGCCAGGCACAATAAACCTCACTAGCATTGGATGGGAAAATATTTCTAAATGGAAAGTCCAACATTTTGGCCTCAATTTGAATTATATTGATCATTTTAAATTAAATTTTTACCAATAAAATGTTTTTATTTGACCAAAATACTTCCAAATTCAGATCGGTACTTGCTTGTCAGATTTTATTTTACTAAGCTACTTTTATTCTATTTTGGAAGCATAATTTATATTAGGGGTTTTGCGTTGTCTCTTCCTATTTAATGTTCTTTATCATACCCCTTAGTGTTTTGAATTGAATTATTCTTCATAAAATCTTGCTTGCGTGAGGACACAAATGGAACTGTAATCCCCACCAAAATCGGCCATTTTCACCCTCCATCTGTTTCACCCTCCATTTCAGCAAACACACGGGTCATCAAACAGTCATCTCTGCAGAAATTTCAGGAAGAAATGGGTGCTGTACAGAAGGATCCATACCGTGTGGTGATGAGACAGAGCAAAGTCCCCATGTCCCTTTTACATGATCGTGTGAAAGCCCATGTAAGTAGCAAAAAGAACAGAAACCATTGATGTTTCATTCAAGAAAGATGAATGATAAATGGACATAACCCTTTTCTTGACATCTGCCTTTGCCTGTTAGGTGTTTCTTTTAGTTTCTCCCTCTGTGGGCTAGGTAAAGAAAAAATCCTAGTTAATTTTACGACTGTTCAATCAATTTTGACGGAGCAGCTGCCTCTTGCTTGGGTTGAAGCGTCATAAGTGAATGGTGACAGTGCTGTTCTCCCTCGTAAGTATAGTCGGTTTTTCACATTTTTATAAGGTGAGTTACACAGGAGATCTTATTCCTACTCTACCCCACTATGAACTGGTGTCATCATACCACTGTTGGCATGATATATGTGATTTGCCAACTCTGTTCCTCTTGCACTCCATAAACAAAATGTGTCCCAACCATGTTTTTGTCCAGTTCTTGTTTTCTCGGCTTGCAGGGGTTTTTTTTCGCTAAAGGATTCCATGTGTATGTGAGATTCCTCAAAGTGTTTAAAGTGGCCTTAGATGAATTACCGTTGTTAAATCTACAACTATTGATATGAGCTGATCATTAACTGGATGGTCTCTCTAAGTGGGACCGTTATACTAATTGGTGGCATTCTCCAGCTAAGTTGTTATTTGAATCACTGCTGGTGATCTACCTATTGGACATTTACACAGTTTGTTACACAGTTTGAATATGACATGCACTCTTATATATAAAATGTCTTTAATACTGATTTGTGGCATTGTCCAGCTAGTTTGTTGTTTCAATCTCCTTTTGGTCTCGTCACCAATCATGGCATTTACATTTTACACTGGACTTGACATACACCCCTTCTTGTCCGTGATATAATTACTATGAGGTCCTAAGATGCCTATAGGTTAACACATAAATATATCTGAAAGTTGCTGACTCACTCGTCAGGCACTTTGGACAAATATACAAACCCAAATAAATCACTTAAATAGCCTTTACATGTTTTCCTATCAAACATAATCATTATCTTGTTGTTCATTTATCATTTCCAAATGTGTGCTTTCCATGGATATTTGGATGGATTCTTCCATCCATTTGTTTATGCAGATGAGGAGCAGCTCAAGTTTAGTGCTCAGGTGGATTCTGGACGACTTTGACCAGTGAATGCTTCCACTTGTACTAACTTGGCTGGCATATTGCGTTTTGATTATTTTCGTGCATCATCAAGTTGTTAAAAATGACCCTCTTGATACTGGATATCTGGCTGGAATTCATTTATTGAATTATATATTAAGAAACGGAATGATATTATTAGAAGAAAGGCTTAAGAATAAAACCAAAGTTGGCTGTTAGGGAAGGGACACATGGTTTCAAAGAACCAGGGAGCCCTGCAGAACATCTTGGCGGATGCTCAAGGCAACCTGAAGCTTTAAACATTATTGTTTCTGACAAGATCTGTAAACTGTGTTTCTTTTTCTCCCCGTGGCTGTGTTTCAATACAGCTATGGCTGCATCTTGTGTTATGAGATAATTGGTACTCCTAATCAGAACTGGCTCAAACATGCCTGTTTTACTGGCTGACTCTATGCATATTTGCAGGGTTTTATCCATTGCGTGTTTTCTGTATCTGTGGAGCCACTGGAGGGGCTTGGTCAGTTTCACCGCAGTGAAAACAAGGCTGCAACACCAACCAAAGCTCCTTCTCCTGTAGGCCCAGCAAAACGAGACAAATGTAAATTAATCCATGCCAAGGAAATCTCCTTTTCCAGTTTTTCTCCCCAACGTGGGCTTTTTACATATTATGTGGGAGGGTTCACTCAGCGGTAGAGTTCGGGAACTGATGAGTCAAAGGCAGCGGGTTTGAGCCTACTGTGGGACATCTGGAAGGGCATCCAGCCTTAATCGCCCCACCCCCCATCTTAGTCCATGTCCATGTGGGGACTAATGGTAACACATAAAATAGACCTCTCATTGAAGAATTCTCAACCAATCGTTATTGACAACACAAGCTTGTTTTGATGGGTTTACTACTATTAGCGATGTTTAAAAAAACTTGAATCAGAGAAGGTGCAGGTCCATGAAAATCTTGGCTATAACAAGTCCTGGTCCATTTTTACATATCACGATTAGTCCCCACTTTGTGGGTGTGGACACGGATCTTAATGGAACATGGGGGATTAAGGCTGAATGCCATTCCCGCAACCCCTGCGGAATCAAACCCACGATGCCTGGCTTGTCATTTCCTGACACACACACTTTATCGTTATTCTGCATAATCCTTGTGAGAAAAAGGCAGGGTAGCTATGAGTTCAGATGGGTTTGATAGACAGCTCAGTAAGAATGAAAGATTGTCTTATGAAGTGTTATAAAAGTTTCAGGGTTCAACCCTAAAGCCACTGCTGACATTTCTATGCTCAGTCATCATAGAATTTACTCTACAACATCAATTACAAAGGCTTATCTTAAGGTCATTATTATTAATTTTCTCTTATAGGGGAGGAGGGCAATAAAAACAAACCATTGGATTTATTCCTCAGCATCTGGATTCATTGATTCTATCTTTAGCACTGAGTGAATGAAATGCTTGTGCTGGTGTCTCAATGCTGTAAATGACAATCTCTCTCCCGTCATAAGTCATGATCTTATCAATTGGAAAAGTGGGGATTCTGTTGGACCAACAATATTAGATTTGTGTTCTGACATAGTTGGATGTAGAAGGCAGTGAGAAATAAACCTGCGGAAAATTAGTTTCTCACACTACAAACAAGGTGTAGCAGCTGTTGTCACTTTTATGCCATCAACTTAGTAGTAAACATTTCCCACCCTTGTAAAAATGGATTCCCCAGTCCAAAGCTAGTAAAATTTTATGTATTACAAACTACAACAAAGAAAATGGGAAGATTGATGGACTAGACTTGGTAGATTTGCTCTCCAACAGAAGCAACACCACATCATAATCACCATTCAATTCTTTGTCCTGTTCGATTAGGAATAGCTTTAGTGCTGCACCGGGTTTTGGTTTTCCAGCTCACATATTTGCAGCAAATTTGTGGCTAGACTGTCTCCAACCATGGTAAAGATACAAGTTAGCATCACATAACTTGTCTCCATCAATGGATGGATGGGTAAAATTAACTACATATTAATGAAGAAATTCAATGGTTTCAGCTTTGAGCAAGGGCCATGGCCTCTTAAAATCAATGTTCCTTTGCTTCTTTCAAATGCAGAACTCCAAGGTGCACATCTTAGACACAGAGGGCTTCGAAACTACATTTGGGCCCAAGGCTCAGAGGAAGAGGCCCAGCCTGATGGTAGGGGACATGAAGGACCTAGCAGAGCAGGCCCAGGCCTCAGCACTGAGCTACAGTGCTGACAAGGACAGAGACCTTGTCACTGAGGACACGGGAGTCAGGTAATGTCTAGAAAATGTTTGTTATCTTACTGAATACATGTCATCTATGGTCAGAATTCTCACTGTTGACTCAATATTGGAAACATAACCCAACATGGCAAAATAATGCTGTGCACATTGATGTTGTCTTACAGGGAAGAAGCACGTGAGGAGATCTTCAAGAAGGGACAATCCAAGAGGATTTGGGGAGAGCTTTACAAGGTAAAACACCCATCCTCTTTTCTGCGCTGGTTTATGTTGTCAAAGAAAGAAATGATTCATTTAGAGTTCTCATTTACTTCCTGATGAGTTTTTTCCCTCACCTCACAGGTGATTGACTCGTCTGATGTCATTATCCAAGTACTGGATGCTCGTGATCCCATGGGGACTCGCTCCAAGAGTATAGAAACTTATATGAAGAAGGAGAAATCCTGGAAACACCTCATCTTTGTTCTGAACAAGTGTGACCTCATCCCCACCTGGGTCACGGTAAGAGACACGGGACTGCACATTTCGTAGAGTATTTTGGATTTTGCCCAAGTTACCTGATCTGCACCTTTATTCAATTTTCATGCATCTTTTTCTTACCAGAAACGCTGGGTAGCTCTTCTTTCTCATGAGTATCCCACTCTAGCTTTCCACGCCAGCCTCACCAACTCTTTTGGCAAAGGATCCCTCATCCAGCTCCTCAGGCAGTTTGGCAAGGTGAGCTTACAGCCTTGAACTTAAAGTACCTGCAATTTGTCATTGGCCTAAATGTATCACCGTAATGTATTACCCTGACCAATTGACAGTACGGAATCAGAGGTTTTTGGCTCTGTATACCTGGTTAAACCTTACTACTTTTCTTATTGAGTCCAAACATCTGCAGCAAAGCTTTTGTGTGGATGTGGTGAGAGAGAGTGAATAAAGGACCTAAGGTTGTTGAACTTTCCCAGTTGTGTTGATGTCTGCGATGCTTTATTAAAAAAACGTTTGAGTTGAATTTTCAGACCCATTGTTTTGAAATGGTACATAAAGTATACTGTCTTCATGTAAGTGCAGCCACTATTTTAACTTGTCTTGAATTATCATTCCAAGTCCAGACAGGCAAAGTTGTGCTCTAACAAAGACACATACAGTTGCTTTTTTTCACTAGTGTTATTATTTCTGGGAACTGATCACCCAGATGTTGTGGGTTCAAACCCACTGTGGTGCATCATGAAGGGCATCCAGCTCTAATGCCCAACACTTTATCTAAGTCCCTGTCCATCCCCACAGTGTGGGGAATAATCATGACATGTCAAATTTGACCTCGCTATTTATTTCTTCTCTTGTTACCATAACAAGACTGAAACATTTCTTCAACTTAAACTTCAGGAAGATGTTTACTTAAATACCTCAAAACTATCATTTTCTTTTTTTGATTATCATTGCAAATATAAACAGGGCAGAGCAGGGTTTGTAGATGTTCTATTTTCTTCATAGCTCACAAGGTACCAAGGTTAGATAGAGATCCTTTGTTTCAGAACAGACCTGTGTTATACACAGGTTGGTTGGTCCAAAGGTTCTTGGAGGTTCAAAAATTCAAAGGGCTGGAGAGTCCAAAGGAATTCCCTGTTATGCCGAGGCAGTAAATTTCAAAGAATCTGTTTTTTAAAGAGACTTGTTTGACTGGAGATAAAAACACTTTTGTGTTTATTTCATCGTAAATTTGCTGGTCTATTGGCTCACTTTCACAGAAATGTCCGGGAGATAAAAAAGGTGTTGAAGCCTCTTCCAAAACAGCTCCACAAAGTTTATCTTAAATGACAAACAGGATGGACACATGATATTCATACATTTTTGTTTTGACAGAGTTCTGACCGCTTGCATGTCATTTGCATCCAGTAGCTATTTGTCTGTTGTCGGCAAATGTTTTTATTTTACTATTATTTTTAGATATTATCCCCTGGTATGTGTTTTGAACCACACACATTTTGTCCCAAGGAGAAAATTCACTTGTTTTATTACTAATGGCAACAGACAGCACCATCTAAAATGATTTTCCTGAATTGAAGACAGACTATGCATGTTGTTGAGGAAACAACACACTCTGACTTTGTTTCTTGGCCTTCCGCAGCTCCACACAGACAGGAAACAGATCAGTGTTGGTTTCATTGGTTACCCCAATGTGGGAAAGAGCTCAATAATCAACACATTACGGTCCAAGAAGGTCTGCAACGTGGCACCCATTGCTGGAGAGACTAAGGTACACTACCACCCTCTTGTCTGTACTGATGCACATAGAGGCACCACGCACATTGAAAGTTCTCTGGAGTAATTGAGTGTAGGACATAGGGCCTTATTCGTCAGTTGTCTGTTGGAGCAAATTTGTTCTCAAACACCATTGGGAGTTTTTTTTTTTGACTCCCAATATTGCCTGACATGACCAGACATCACATGACCAGACATGTCTGGTCATGTGATGAACAGACATCACATGACCAGATTCACTGATGGAAACACTACATTTGCGGCATATTCCCATTTACAGTTAAGGCATTCGGCTGGATCTCTAAACAAGAATAGCCCAGATTGGAAGTGACAGTTGAGAAAGGTGGGAAAAAAAAACAAAAACAAACAAAACCCCAGCTCGAGAAACAAAAGCTTGGGAGTGCCAGAGTCTGCGGCATATTGCAATATAGACAATACTTCTGTAGGCATAGCATGATGATAGGAGAGAGAAGAGTGTGAGGGAAAATAAATCAAATCAAATGAAGGAAAAACTGTTTTTGAAGGTACTCAGAAGATGATTCAATGGGAAGGGAATAATATGAGATAATTGTTGAAAGGATTAGTATGCCTTTCTTAATTCACTGTTCAAGTAACTGTCCAAAGCAGCTTTAGTTTATGAATAGTCAACTCCACACCCTTAACTATACAACTGAAAATGTTACTGTTGACATAGCCAAATGGCAAAGAACAACAATCACCCTCATCCTTAATTTCCTCTCTGGGGCTGTTTATCCTGTTTGGAATCAAACAAGGTTCTGGAAACCTCAGTGTCCACAGTGGGATGGGGGGGTGAGATAATATCAGATTTGTATTTCCTTGCCAAAACTGGGAATCTGGGCATCAAGAGAGGAAAGATTTTTGCACCCGTGACAGACACATCAGATGGGTATCCTGCCAGCGCACGTTTATTGACCACCTCGGAAGTGACTCTCAACCAAGGGTCTTCATAGTTGTCTGGCTACAACCAAACAAGGCTCTGCATGCCACAGCTTTGCTTCCTCATTTCTCCTTTTGTTTGCATGCGATTTGTAGACACATGTGTTTGTGAAAAGTGCTGTCAAATACTTCCACTCGATAAACTAAACATGGGGTGGTGTTCTTTTCAGTGCGAGTAGAGAAAAGAAGGGGGAAAAAGAGATTGATTACTCGTCTGAGCCAGATTCCAGTCCACTGTCTTATTTGGTGCCGTGTTTATTTTCCTTCGCTAAAAGATAGCGTATTGTTTAAGATTACTTTGGCTTGGCCATCTGTTTGGGCCTTGTGTAATTAAAAATAAAGTAGAGGTTTAGTATCAGTTGAGATGTTGTTTTTTTAAAATGTATCAACGGAAAAGATCTGATTTCAAACAGACCCACAGATAAGGTCATTTCTCTTCAGGTGTGGCAGTACATCACCTTGATGAGGCGTATCTTCCTCATTGACTGCCCTGGTGTTGTCTACCCCTCAGAAGACAGTGAATCTGACATTGTCCTGAAAGGAGTGGTGAGTCACCAACATCGATCAAAAACTAGTGTGTGTGCGTGTGTGTGTGTGCGTGTGTGTGTGTGTGTGTGTGTGTTAGCCGATGTGTGATTTCAGTTTTCAATGGCTAAAATTCCTCTTTGCACCAAGTGCCCTACTTTTATACCCTTAAGGGTTTAATATGTCTTGTGGAAATGACACCATCCCATAATCAGGAGGTCATATGGTTGATCCCTACAATATCCAAAGTATTAATCCACAGGCGTGTGTTCTGACCAGACATGTGTTCATTTCATTGGAGACATGTACAAAAGGCATTCCCACCCTGGAGCAAGGAAATCTCGTTGCAATCACCTCACACTGATGCCCAACTAATTGAGTGAGAGCAGCTGCTTATCAACACATTCAAACTTTCAGAAACATTCAGGGATAAACCCACAAACTTTTCTTGTATTTTTAGCCCCTTTTTTTCGTCCTCTTCTCGTGATAAAAATCAACGCCAGGGCCTTGGCGTTTTTTCAAGTCAGCATGCTGAGTAACTCAGGCTGGGCAATATTGATATTTTCATGATATGTATTGCTTTTTGATAAACAGTCTGTGATGTGGATGTGATTTCCAAACTGGTAAGGACAATTGATATAACAGCTAGAAAAGTCTAAGAAGTTAATAAAAAAATCATTTTACTGTAATGCACCCTTTAAAACCAGGAAAAGACAATGCTTATGTCATATGATATCCAAAATACCAGATGACGTCTAGTCTAATATCATGATATCAAGATAGTATAGATATGTTATCCAGGCCTTTATTGTCTAACAATACGGTCACTAGCAGTAGAGCCAGAGCTCAGTGAAATTTCAACCTGCCACTTCTTGTGTGAGTGGCACAAGACTCTGGATACGTAATGGCAAAACTTTTCAGAGATGTAATGTTCTTTATTTAGGTTCAAGTGGAGAAGATCAAGAACCCAGAGGAGCACATCGCAGCAGTACTGGAGCGAGCCAAGCCGGAATACATCCAGAAGACCTACCGCATCCCAACCTGGAGCTCGGCAGAAGACTTCCTAGAGAAGCTGGCCATGCGCACTGGGAAACTCTTGAAGGTCAGGTTGTACCTGGTATATAGTGGCTTGGTGTGAGATCTTAGGCTGTGACAAGTAATGGAATATTTCTATTAACCTGATTACAAAAAAATATCTGTTGACTGTGTCGAAGTGTTGTTGTTGTTTTTTTTTGTTCTTTTGCATGTTTGAACATATCTGGGCCTGCAGAATAACCACTTATTACAGTGAATTACTGTTACAAGTGGATGACAGCAGGTCATTCGAGTTGAAAAAAGAGCGGAAAGTAAAGTTGAGCTTAAAGAATATGTAAGAGCCAAAAAAACAGCAGAAATCCCAAACTTGGGGGCTGCTTTCAACTAAAACACAAAAGAAATGCAGTGGTTTGTAAGCATTGCAAAGCTGAAGTTGTTTGCCATGACTGCTCAACCTGCAGGGTGCAATGCCTCAGCAGAAAGTGTCCTGTCCACAAATGTGCCATTGTATTGATAATATTGAATTGACATTTTATTTGATTGGTGCCTTTCTGTACATTCAAGTTTACCTCAAATTAAATATTATAATAAAAGAGGGCAACACAACAGCATGGACCAGAAATAAAAACCATATCACAAAGAGGGAGATATTACATAACAGGGAGAACCAAAGTGAATCTTATATTACATTGTTGCTCTTAGACATTAGAAAGCAATTTATTTGACCAGTTAACTCAATTAGTTGACAGAATAATCAATCAGTTACTCAATTACCCAAATACTCATTAGGGACAGACAGTTTGATCTATTTTAAGCCTGTTTGTATGTAGGGTTAAAAATAATGTGTCAAGAACCCATGTGCTCAAGATTTAAGCTGAATTCTGTTAATGCTGACATTTGCTTATTTTTATTACATTTTAAGGCTTTTGATTGGCAAAAGTAAACTGTAACTCATCATGGACCACTGAATGTGAAACCACATGTTTGGAATCCTTCACTTGAACAATACAACCTCGGTATCTTGCAGGGGGGTGAGCCAGACGTCGCCACAGTCTCTAAAATGGTGTTGAATGACTGGCAGAGAGGACGCATACCCTTTTTTGTGAAACCCCCTGGACCTGAAGGGGATCAAGACGCAAGAGATAATACAGTAAATAAGATGCTCTAGTTAATTTGTCCAGTAGATTCCAGTCATTGCCTTTTATCCTGTGGCTACATGCAGACATTTCAACCACATTTTATCACTGGCATTTTCAGGGCAAGGAGCCGCTACCACTTGAAGGAGTGTCAGAGGGGGTTGAGGATTTGATGGAAGAACAATCTGATAAAGTAGTGGAGGAAGCTGGAGTCTCGATTGAGCAGGCTGACGAGAATAAGCGGTTCAAGCAACTCCTGACCAGTGTCCGACAAAACTTTGGCAAGATCCACGTGGCGCCTGAGTTCAGTGAAGAAGACCTGGTTCCTGTGGAGATGCCTGACTTAGATTTCTCTGACTGCTCCGGCTCTGATGGCGAGGGGGAAGCCAGTCAGGGAGAGGAGGATGGAGAGGGAGACGTGGCAGATGTCGAACCGGTGAATGGGATGGATGTTTCTGAGACAGCGACTGCTCAGACCAGCAAGGCAAATGCCAACAAGAGTTCACGCGAGGTGATCGTTGAGCTGGATGAAAAGATTGCTAAGTACAAGCAGTTCCTGGACCGGGCCAAATCCAAGCGCTTCTCTGCAATCCGGTCTGTCTCCCGTTTCCCAAACCTCACTTACGTAGTCTTGTTTTTTTTTTCTTTTTATATTGCCTTCATCAGTTTGATCCAGTAAAGCCCAGCATGAGGCTGTCAGACAGAGAGATGCCATGCATTTTGAAGTGATCCATGCTCCCCAACCTTAAGCCTCTAGAGATTGACGGTCGTTGATTTTGCTTGCTGATCAGAAGCCTGTTTTCCATAACCTTTGTGTGTTACTGTACTCTGCATCTCTTGCTTTTGAATTTCACCTCATATACCAAATGACAACATCAAATTATTGTAAATATATTGCTAATTTAATGAGACAGTCCTTTAAACCGATTCCAACAGGGAGGATTTTCCTGAATGTGTGTTGAGTAGTGATATATTATATGACTCCTCACTTTTCTCTGGACAGGATTCCCAAGGCACTCACCGAGAAAGTGTTTGGTGACAAGGCCAAACAGACAGCAATGACTAAGCAGGCAAACAAGAAAGGTTGTAAATACAATGGTTCGCATACACCATCTTTATTTAATTGTATGTAAATATATAGAGAGATTACTTCCAATTTGATGTTATGATTTGATCATAGGCATCACATTCCCTTGTCTTCCTCGACCAAAAATAAAGCCTACAGGCTTTACTTAGTGATATGATTAGCTGCCAAATTCATCTTATTAGACACACATTTGAACTTAGATATGTTTAATTCACGATGTCAGGTCTTGACACCAGTATGTATCGGTGCCAACTGTGTAATAACTCAACATCTGTTTGTTTGAGTTTAGCCATGGTCCAGGGGAACAAGAAAAGGAAAGCTCCGGAGGATGTGGAATCTTACCATCACAAAATGACCTCCAAACAGGTACTCAAAAGTTCTGTCTGATGTCAAATGAGCTTATTCATCCTGGTGGACATCTCAGATGAATGTTCATCTTGGTTATAGAACAGGAAATGAGAATAAAAACCCTGGTCTTCCTCAGGGCCAGATCTTATGTATTTGTCTTCTCCCTGAATCTATTTCAACTTCATCCTCTTCTCTTTATCTCTGCCACAGAGGAGAGCAAAGGAACGTGCTCAGAAGGTGAAGAAAGTTGGTGTCCGCTATTACGATACACACAATGTCAAAAACAAGAACAAGAACCGAAAGGACGTGGTTGCAGACACAAAATCCAAAAGACCAAAGCACTAGACTGGAGTCAGAGTGTATATTGGGGTATTTATTTTAATCTGTTTTTGAAATAATCCTGTCTGTAGTAAAAATGGCCTCAATTTATTGTTGGACATTAATGTGGAGGTGACTGAAGGTGGGAAGTAAAGCCAGTGTGACATGGTCTTTGTCAAGCGATGCGCTTGATACCTAATCCTAGAAGAAGTGCCTGAAGGTTTTTTTCCTCTCTGTGCTTTTGAACTTTGTATTCACCTCTGCCCAAATGGACCTTCTGCAAAGACTCAAAGTGGACAAATTACTTTTCATTCAAACACCAATATAGGTATGTTGAGGTTCAACAGAAATGTTATTATCTAAATGTAAACCATGCTGTTATAAAATTAAAGAAAATGGTAATTATAAGAGAGACACGTACTCTTGTGTGGGTTAAGCAGAGGACAAATCACATCATATAAGAATTGGTGGGGTTGAATTAGTCCTTTTGGCTTGGCAAGTCACTTTTTGGAGCTATGGCCCCTTCCAGTTGAGCCTGAAAAAATGAAAAGGATGATATCAGCAACATCTACTGCCAGATGCATGGAACAATAGGGTTTCTGTCACTAGTATTTTAGGTTTACAACTAAATTTAGGTTGACACTTTTGTTTTTATTTTGATACTCTGAAACTAGAAGACCTAGGTTCCCAGTGTCTCTGGAACCTTTGGGCTTTATAGTGTGCTTTATCTCCTGTTATTTTGTATGTAATTACAAAACGCCAAACCTTGAGTTGCTGATTCGTCCTCTTTATGAACGTAATCTCCTCTGCATGCTTCTTTGCTTCAAGCTGTCGTCTCTCAATCTCCCTCCTTTCAATAGCGTCACATTTAGCTTTCTGCTCATTCACATGTCTCTCCAGGTCTAGCTTCTCACTCTCCAGATCAGAAATCTAGGGATATAAGACACAAGACGGATATTCTATTCTTAACTCCAGTAAAACCATGGAACGCTCATTATTAAAAGATGTGGTGCCCTCTAGTGGCAATCTCCCCCTTGACGTGTGCACCTCGGTTTAAATGCGTTTGTGTGTGTGTGTGTGTGTGTGTGTGTGTGTGTGTGTGTGTGTGTGTGTGTGTGTGTGTGTGTATATACATACACACACACACACATACACACACATATATATACATACATTTTATACATACATACATATGTATGTATAAAATGTATGTATATATAAAATGAATTGTCATA
>OMLC01042280.1:0-30262 GCA_900302585.1 Regalecus glesne
CGTGTGTCTGTCTGTCTCTGTGTGTGTCTCTATCTGCCTGCCTGTCAGACAGGCTAATAGAAACACACACAGACAGACACAGAGACACAGACACATAAACACATAGACAGCCTGTGTCTTTGCATCTGTCTAAGAGACAGACAAACATAGACACACACACAGTGGCTAACTTTGTGTGTGTGTCTATCTTTATCTGTCCCTTAGACAGATGCAAAGACATAGACATACATAAAGACGCAGACAGACACACACGCAGACAGACACATAGGTAGACAGACACACACGCAGACAGACACACACGCAGACAGTCTGTATCTTTGCATCTGTCAAAGAGACAGACAAAGATAGACACACACAGAGTTTATCTTTGTGTGTGTCCGTCCATCTCTGTGTGTGTTTCTATCTGCCTGCAGTCAGATAGAAACACACACAGACAGACACAAAGACCCAGACACATAGACACAGATACAGACTGTCTGTGTCATACCTTGTTTATATTGCCTCTATATTTTCCATGCCTGTTTAGATTTTATGTCTCTCTCATTTTGCTTTCTTCTTTGCTGTCTGTAACTGCCAATTTTCCCCCTGTGGGACTAATAAAGAAATATCTTATTTAATCTCCTCTTGTATCTTATCTTGTCCCATCTATTTAGCAGAGACAGACTGAGAGACATAAAGAGACACACACTTTGGTTATCTTTGTGTGTGTGTCTGTCTGTGTGTCTTTCTTCCTGTCTGTCTGACAGACAGGCAGATAGACACACATACATGGAAAGACAGGCAGATTGAGACACAGACAGTCTGAAGACACAGCCGTCAACATACTCGCCTGCTGAACAGTCCATCTCTCCTCAGATGTGAGCGGCTGGCTCTAGTTCATCAGTAGTGGTGTGTTGGTGTGTTCAGATGGCGACACACAGGACTTCTTTCCTTGAGTTTGTGAAGCGTGGATGTGTCGCCATCTGCTGGACAAATGGCAGATATCTTCGTGGAGACCCGGTGGGAGGCTGAAGGGTGATGGACTGAGCCTGGACAGCTCATCACTGTGGAAGTACTGAGACCCAAACGCCAGGCTCACCCCTGAAACAGCAAGTGGACTCTTGTGGAGGGGAAGTGACCCGATCTGTTCAGACATGAAGAAGCAGTTGACTTGAATCATGTCTGGGGTCCCAGCTTGATGTTACATCAGGGATACTGAGGTGAAGGACCCTTGGACTTGATGTTTTTCCCCTCTATTGTCCACCTAGAATGTAGCAAGAAAGTGTGGTTAACTCTTGATGGTTCCTATGAATAAAGTAATGATGTTATTAACCATGACTTTGGCTTTAGACCTCAACATCCAGATCACTCTTCCTCCAGAGTCATGTTCAAGCCTCTGACATTTACAGTTACTAATCACATGAAGTCAAGACACTTTGACCAAAAATTTACCAAACCTATATGACATCTTGTAACTCTCCTGTTCCTATATATCAGCATAACCGCCATCAGTACCTCTACCTTTCCCTGGCTGAACTTTACTTGCCAGGGAAAGCATGGAGATGACGTTCAACTCTATCCACTTGATATAATAGGCTTAGTCAAGTCAAACTTCATTCATATAAAATATTTCATACATAAGGCAACACAGTGTGCTCTATGCAAAATGACAATACAATCGAAATAAAATTCTGTAAGTGCAAATGTAGAAAATAAAACATGCACATCAAAAGGTATAAGAGCAGTTATGAAAGAATCAGAGTAGAATATAATACTACTACTATTACTCCTGCTGCTACTACTACTACTACTAATACTATACTACTTTCAGGTGCTCCCATCAGGGGTCACCACAGCAGATCATCATCACCATCTCTTCCTTCCCTCTACATCTTCATGTGTCACACCAGCCACCTGCATGTCCTCCCTCACCACATTATAAACCTCCTCTTTGTTCTTCCTATTTTCTTCTTGCCTGGCAGCTCCATATTCAGCAACCCTACTCTCAGTATACCAGCATCTCTCCTCTGCATATGTAAAAATCATCTCAGTCTTGCCTCTCTTGCTTTGTCTTCAAATTGCCCAACCTGAGCTGTCCCTCAACTCAACCTACTCCCTACTCTCATTACAGATCACAATGTCATCCGCTCACATCGTAGTCAATGGAGGCTCCTTCTCGATCTCATCTGTCAACCTCTCCATCACCATTACAAAAAAGAAAGGGCTCAGAGCTGATCTTTGATGAACCCAACTTCCACCTTGAAGCCATCTGTCATTCCAACACTGCTAATCAGAGCAGAATATGTAAATAATAAACTATACAAAACACACACACTCATCAAGAGCTTAGTCACAGGCTGTTGTGAAAAAACAAGATCTTTAACTTACCTTTAAAGCTGTTCAGTGTGTCGTGGCCCCCAGTCCTCAGGCAGGTTCTTCTATCTGTTTGGGGCATAAATAACAAATAACCTTATGGGCAAAAACAACCATCACTATAAACTATCACTTCAATTAGCTTCCATGTTGATATGACAAAGTGCCCCTTGTTGCAAAACCAGCCCCCTTATCCTTTATCAAATGACAGAGACTGAAAGCACTGGAACATGAGATGTTATCTGAGATAGACCTTTAAACTAGTCCAGCCCACTACAGAGAAACATCTCAGGGGGTCAGCATGTTAACCAGCAGGCGTGATGGGGTTTCAATCAAATAATAAATTCTGTAAGAAATGACTGATTATTGAAACTAAGGATTAGCGACCCGACACCGGAAATAGCGGTTGACGATGGGTGGATGGATAATAATTTCATATATAGCACCTCAAAAGATGAATAAAGTACATACACTATAAGACTACAAGGTTTAAATTTAAAAAAACTGTCATCCCAAAGAAACACAGGAGTGACACAAAGCTACATACTTCTCCTCTAGCAGCAAAAACACTTCCTGTGCTCCGGAGAGAGATGGTCTCCTGTGGAACATGTCAGGTGATGAGCAGCAGGTCTTCTCTGAGCTGTTGTTAGACCCTGAGCACAGACTGGGTTTTCTTTCTCTCAGACCAGTCAGTCCCATAAACCTTCCAGATCCTTGATTGCTGAATCTGCTGCAGCAAGGCCTGATCAAAAAAGAAGGAGTGTAGGAGGTCAAGGAAGAGTCAAAAATTAAACATATATGAAGAAGACAATGAAAAATATCTTATCTCAGATGGTTCATCACCTGTCTCAAACCTAAATCCTGCCCTCTGCTGGTGGAGCCACACTTGACAATTTGTTAGACTGGGTGCTCTTCTGGTCCTCAGCCATAGATCACTGAGCCGCCATTCCTTCTCACATCTTCTCAGGCCATCATCTCTTCTCCTGCAGAATCTCGTTACAGCAGCCAGTCCAGCAGGGTCATGCACAGACTTGGAGGAGCAACCTTTGAGCCCTGGGGGTCCACATCTGAGGCTTCTGGCACCAGGGCAGCGCTCAGAAGGTCTGATGAAACTCCAATGCATGCTGAATACTGTTCTATCACAGTGCTGGATGGATTCTCTACTCTACTCTCACCATTACAGTTCTAGTAAACCCACGAGGGTTTAAAAAAGCTTGGATAGTCTTCATGGAGCTGGCGGCACTGAAACTGTTATTTGTTGCTTTACTAACCTACAGAGCATCCAATCAAGCTAACACGACATTCATCAAACCCCAGATTAGGTGTTATCGTATTCCTATTGGCCACAAGGCAGGCCTCATCCTCTTCTCTCAGAAGGTCTTTCAGTCAGAAGACAGGCAAACAGCTCACTAACCCTGGGAAAGACTTGTCTTCTGCACCCATAAGAGGGTAGAGAGAAAGTCCTGTTTGAGCTGTGTTGTCCTACTCCTCCCATAGTGAGACAGTATGAAAGAGGGGAAACTATAATGTAAAAAATCCAACCACGTCCTACAACAAAAGGACTCCAGTTCCCCAAAATACAAGTTGAGGTAAGAGTCTCTATCAACACAGCATCCTGCTCCAACTAGCCACACCACGACATCTGATTGGCTGCTGCTAGTCAGCAGATTTTTCTACTGTTTGGCGAGCAGGACGCAACTGATGTTCATCACCTGGTTCAGGTGCCTGAAGAGCTGGTTTTTGCACTGGATGCTGCTTTTCAACATTGATGTCCTGAAACAAAACCAGAATAACTATTATGTATCCGCAGTAAATCTACACAGGAAAATCATTCAGACAGTAGATCTGGTCAGTATGTGGATATAATATAGATCTGTTGATCTGTGACAAGATATGTGGTGGGATTGTGGTTCTGGTAATAGTACATAAATGTTGTCATTCCTTGGTCTTAAAGGCTGCATTACAATGAAGTGAGACCATTTTCTGAGCTTTTTCCATTGTTTTAGTGACATGAACAATGACTGTCTACCTGCATGGTCATCATATCCACATTAATGGTGATCATCTATTCACATATGCTGCTGTGTGAATATCTTGTGGAAGCACCAATATCCACTAGATATCCACTAGATAACACCACATTAACCACGTGGAGGTGTTCAGTCAGATATATCCCGATATGTGATTTTGTCATTATCAGCCAGTCCTATGAGACGATGCTATATAGGAGGTGAACGTACTTCTCACACACACCTCCAATCACAGCCAGCAGGTCACAGATCCTTTAGCCCACCCGTGATGAATGGATGCTGGGTAATCCTCCATCCTCTTGGGGTGGCTAATCATCTTGGGGAGTTCTGTGCCAGTAACCCAATCAGCTGCATGCTGTCTGTAGGACAACAGGAACAAATAAATTGCTTTCAGCAACTCAATATAACCATTTGTTGAGAAACAAGACAACACAGATTTAAGACTAGAGATCCTGTGTGAGTGGTAGAGATCCAACCTCCAGAGCCACTTCATGCCTCTCATGCCTCTAAACTGTACTCAGTAATAAACAATACTTAAAGATTCATACTCAGAATCGGTATTAATGGTGAAGTGACATTGGTTCATCTCTACTGTTAAATACTGAGTACTACAACAGCAATGTGTGTGTGTGTGTGTGTGTGTGTGTGTGTTTGAGAAATAGGCAGATAAAGCCATTAACACACTTTTAACATTCAACACGGATAAAAGCTAAATCAAGTGAAAGTGTTTTCGTGAGAATTTGGCTTTTCGGCTGCTCACCTTCAGTATTGTGTGTTGGTCTGCACATGGCAACAACGCCACAGATTTTTAAACTGATGAGGCTCTGAAGGGCAGCTGGGATCATCTCATCCAATGGCTGACCTGATGTCTCTGTTGGTCTCCCATTCAGATCTAGAACCAGGAGTACGGGCCCTGCAGTGCCTGATGCAGCATACAGTATAATGAACACCACCACTTGCTCCAGACTGCGAAGAATTCTGACGTGTAATGTCAAGAGATGCACAGGGAGGAAGATGCAGCATCTATCAGGCAGCTCAGAGACGATCACATGGGACTTGATAAGAGTAGCATCAACCTCCAACAGGAGCTTGAAGATGAGGGGCTCCAGGAGGAAATGATCATTGCCCGGTGGGGACGTAGATGAAGTAAACTCAGAGGGAGAGGAATTAACACCACTGGAATGGATACAAGTCAGAGGAGGGCTCCTGCTAAATGAATTCCTTCTCTCTTTCTCTATGTCATCATGAAGACCAGCAGAAACTACTTGGAGCATGAGCTGGGGAAGTCTCTCTGCTGACTCCTATGACTCTGTGACTTTGTACAGAGTGAACAACCACAGACGGTCTCTATGGGACAGAGTTAGGAGATGAGTCATCAATCAGGAGAACCCAACACACACCATCTTTCCTCACAATCAGCCAATATGAGACCACTACCACAGCCAGAATGGATAACCAGTCCTCTGATGAACTTGGAACTCTGGAGACCAAAGAAGTGAAGAGTTAGTATTGAGTTAAATTATGAGTCAGTATTAGTGTTTATATCACAAAGAGGGTGAAAGAAGTCAGGAAATTATTCTTCAAATCTAACCAATCACAAACTTCTGTTTCTGTTGGACATGTTAATCTGGATATCTACACATTCGCTCATACCTCGACAGTAGAAGAAGCAAGATCACACATTGAACTCCATTCTGACAGGCAGCATAGAGAAGATGCTTATCGGGACTCTGAAACAGATCTTTCACAGGCCAAGGGCACTGTAAACTAGCCTACAACAAGAGGAAAACCAAGAACATTGGTAATGTTAGCATCATAAAATTGAAACAGCAACAACGGCAGCAGTCAAATTTAACCTCTTTCTTTGGGAGAGAAATTAAAGCCTAAAATACAAGTGATATAGTTTATATGTCATTTACATGGTGCAAGCAGACCATGATGAAGAGATAGCAGCCTTCACCACCAGTGTGCGAATGTGTAGGAGGTAAATATGAGGGATACATATAGACAGACAGATAGATGATAAACAACCATACAGATAGAGATAGATAGAGAAGTCAGTTTTATTTGAATATCCCACTATCATAAATAAAAAATGTGTGTCAGTGAACTTCACAGTAACACAACATATTGTTCTTAGATAGATAGATAGATAGATAGATAGATAGATAGATAGATAGATAGATAGATAGATAGATAGATAGATAGATAGATAGATAGATAGAAGGATAAAACTCACCGTGACATGTTTGTGTTGGGTGTTGAAGTAGAGTTCAGTGGTCCAGTATTACAGCACATGCGCGTCTCTGGTCAAGAGGTGTCTCTCTGTTTGTGCAAGATGTGGAAGCTACAGAGCGGAATTCTGCCCAAATGTCCACCACACGTTGGATTATAACAACACTGTCTGATTGGTTCAAACATAGGTCTCTGGTTCAACAAAACCTTATCTGATAACCAAATTTTGTTTCATACACGGAGACGTAGTCTCCACACAGCCGCCATGTTGGAAGCGCAATTCCGCGCATGTGCATTTTGGACCAGTAACCCTCCAGAAGGAGGTCACGTGTCACAGGCAAATGGGCAGTGATCTATAAACAGACTGGATTAAAAGACTCATTTGCGCGCACCAAAATTATAAGCCAACTTGTTCTGATTGACGTCATCTTAGTGGGACCACTTTACGCTCCACAGCTTTGTTAGTTCGGTGTAAAGTGTGGCACACGAAAATTCGATAAACTCAGTTTATCAGTGATTATCACAATTTATTGGTGATAAACACACTGTATAAGTGATAAGAAAAGTTTATTAGGTGATGAATCTAATTTAATACACACACACACACACACACATAGCAAGACTGCATAAATGCCTTTACGCAGTCAATTTTGAAGGTATCAACTGTATGATTGATGAAACCTTTCTTTTAATAAACATCTATAAATGAACTGATTTAGATGTATTTGGGGATTTATTTTCATATGGGGTAGCATAACTCAGTGGGTAGAGCGGTTGTCTGGCAGTTGGAAGGTTACAGGTTCAAACCCCGGCCTTGCAGAAAGCATGTCTAGGTGTCCTTGAGCAACCCCTAATTGTTCCCCGAGTGCCATATGATGGCAGTGACTGCTCCTACCCAATAGAATGGGTTAAATTGCAGAAAGTACCAGCTTTCCCCTTGTGGAACTGATAATGGAATGAAATAAACGTAATTTCGTGAATGTGTTATAAAGACTTCATCTGGTGTGACTGACACCCAGTCACCACATACCTTGTGACTATCCATGGAGAACCTGGTGTCTTGTGTCTGCTGCACCCAGAGGGGGAATGATGCATCACACCTGCATGCTGCACTCATTCAGGGACAACACACTTCACATCTACCCAGATGTGGAGAAGCTGCACAGGTCTGTTATGGGTATAACATATGACAAGAGTTTCAGTGTTGTATGCTTTCTGACTACACATTGGCTTGATACCCATCATTTAAGTGGACCATTTATGTGCACACCATCACAAAAGTTAAAACTATTCAAAAACTAGTCAGAAACGAGCAAACCCACACAGGATCCTCCACTCCATCTTAAAAAGTGCCCCAAGAGATTAACAAAGCCTATAGATCTGGTCTCAATAGAGAAAATACACAGGTGAAATAAAATATATTGGTGGTGCAGTTACACCCTTCAAGATGTGTAAAAAGCATAGGGAGCATCATTCTGGTCTGCAGAAAAGCATATATATATATCCAGTGTTAAGAGAAACTTTGGGGGCAAAGACAGGGGATGTTCATGTTCAATTGCACCATAATGGGATGAGGTTACCATGTATGTACAGCCAAGAAGTTTCTAAGCGATCTGTCTTGGCTAGATATACATACTGGGGTTACACCCATTTAAGTGCATCTACAAGCAAACTGCTAAGAGCTCCAGCTCAAGTGCTGAGCTTAAGGACACATAACAGATATTGTACTGTGAAAATTGGTCAAATGCAAATTTGTGAGAAGGGTCTTGTTCAGGGGGCAGCATGGCTCAGTGGGTAGAGCGGTCCTCTGGCAATCGGAAGGTTGCAGGTTCGAGCCCCGCACCTGCACAGAATTGTCAAGGTATCCTTGAGCAAGACACTGTTCCCCTAATTGCTCTCCCCTGTGATGGACTGGTGACCCTTCGGGGTGTATCCCGCCTTTCGCCAAATGAGAACTGAGATAGGCTCCAGTTCCCCCGCGACCCGATTCCGGTTAAGCGGTTGATGATGGATGGATGGGTCTTGTTCAGGCCCATTACCTAAGTATCCAGGCCTCACACATGTCCAAACTATGAGAAGCACTTTACCACAGGTCAACAGCTGAAAATAACCATCTGGTCCACACATGAGAAGCCTTCTAAGCACCAATTTTGGGATTAAAGCTCATTGACTCAAGTATCAAAAAGGAATGTAGAATCATCTTGGGTCAACTCCAGAAGCTAGAAGAAGCTGTGTTACCCAACAGGTTTCACGAGCAAGAGTCACTAAAGATGTCATTCTAAAATGTTTAAATAGTTGGAATAATATAATTTATTATTACCACAAATCCAGTCAAAATTTTCCAATAAAGTCTTTATTTGTGGTGGCAACGTCATGCAAAAAGCTCCGCGAGGAAAAAAAAGGGAAATGAGCGGCATGGAAAAATAAACACAAAAGGTAGATATGTCTAACCAGTTTTGAATTGAACGCAATCATTGTATTAATTAGACCAATCTCCAAGACAAACATGGAAACGATTACTGACTTTAAAACTGTCATGTAGGGAATTCTATGGACAGAGTTGTTGAGATCCTGATTTTAAGCAATTCTGCAGTAATAATCAACATACACTACGTTACAAGTGAATTTACTCATTTCAAACATTGAGGGAGCAATTGAGAATGAATGAGTAAGAAAGTAGATCTACAGGCACCACCAACCCTGGGCACTAAATGGGAGATTCAAATGAAGAAAGCCATTTACAGCACTTTTCAATCCTTTGCTTTCACTTTGTGTCACAAATGGTAGGTATTTTGAACCCTTCCTAATACAAGCATTCTATTTAATTTATGAAGGGACACAAAAAGTAAATGCAACCCTTTATAATGAACATGAATTTCTTTGGAGGCCTCAGCACTAAAAAAAAACTGATTTCGAAGTTACACTTAAACTCGATAAAAAATAAAATCAAAGTCAGGTCATCTATATGAAATCTACGTTGACAAAAGCATGAGAAAACCAATGCAGACAGCCTCATTTGTACATAGGAATGTAAACAGGGCCATTAAGATGGGGAAAATTATTAAATTTTAAAAAGAAATATTGCCAGCCTAAGTTATGGGGATTGAACATACCCCACCACCCCCATCAATTCCAAAAACACAATGCACATTTATTAATTCCAGACCCAATAGCCCACCACAAGAAGTCCGCTCCAATGCCAAATCAAAGGCAGGTTTACATTTTCATCTTCTATTCACTGATGAGTGTCAAATCTTTAAGAGTACACATTTTATGTAGAAAACCTCTTACTTTTTCTTCCTTTATACAGAGTAGTAATAAAAAAAGTTAAAGCAAGATGCATCAAACAGAAATCCAAAGGCCATGGGATGGCCTCTGCAGATTCTGACTTCATTCATTGTGGTCAAAAGAATGTGCAGGGCCTCCTGTCAGCAGCTTCCTTTCGCTCTCTGTCTCAGGCATCTTACACTGAAGCAAGGGGAGGAGGAAGGGTCAAGGGGAGGTGCAGCGATGTCCTGTGCTGACCCCCATTCCTCCTCTTTGAGTCTGCCAAAACACATCTCTTTGGCACTTAGGCTGGCAGACTCAGCTTCTTTCCTTTCAGTACTGTAATGGAAAGAACATGATTATGTTTGAGTCTATTTCGTGACAGACAGCCTACCTGAGTAAAAATCATGTTAAAGAGCAAAGATGGGACAATTGGGCACGAAGATGTTCTTTTACGAGGCACAGTGGCTAGTGAACACTGATTGTCTGGTTCAAACATTAACAGACTCATGCAAAGGATTGCACTAAAATCATTCAAATGTGTCTATTTTGCATTCAATATGACAACAAGCTTGTTCAAAGTCCAAAGTATATAACTTTAAAGACACTGATCTATTCAAAACAGCCAATTGGTCTATTTTTTTCAAACTAAATTGAAAAACATTAGATCCAATAATGGAAGGAAAGTGTCCATCAGAGCTGGAGGGAATCCTGACTGTAAAGGCTTAATTAGTTCATCTACAATAAACCCAACTGGAAACCAAAAAGTAGGGTTTCCCGGCAGTTGTTTGCTCGTAGCCTTGCATCACCAATGCAGGGGAGTCTATTCAGGGACTTGATGATGAGAAGAAGCCTTTGCAAGATTCCAAAAACAAGCTCGCCATTGTCCACCCTTGTAATCCAAACCACAATAATCCATATGGGAGGCCAAACAGCTACTGATGTTTTTGTGATAACATGGAAACATAAAAGCACAACTCACCTTTTGTTACATACAAATAGAAGAAGTCGCAGTATAGGATAGTCTGCACCACCCCGGCAACAATGGCAATCATGTCAAAGAAGCCCTCGAAGTAGAAGCGCCATATCCAGTTGATGAGGTAGAGGGCTCTGTAGAGCCCGAGGAAGAACAGATAATGGGTGGTGATGGTTTCTGCCTCGCCTGTCTTGCTGATCATAAAAAGCTGGGGCAAGATAGCCACAGACTCCAGGTAGATCGAAAATGTCCACAGGATCTATTCAAAAAGAGAAGGGATTTTTGCTGATATAAAGAAATTGATAACACTGACTTTCAAAGGTTTTTCTGTCACCAGTATAAAGATCCAAGCACAACATAAAGAGCAATGAGCAACTGTGGCACCAAGTCAAAAGGTTTACCTCCAAGGGAGAGAAATCATGGTTAACCAAGAAAGCCAGGCCTCCAACGGGCACGACCAGGAATTCCACTCTGAAGGTGTCATGGTTACCATCATACGTGGCCTTGAATTTCACATAAATCAGGTACACAGTGGCATATGCACATCCAATGTAGATGACCTGAAATGAAAGATGGAAGAGTTGCCTCATTCATCTAGGATATATACAATGCTGCACTCAATTTCCTTTATTATCAGTGTCTAAATCTTTATACAATCTACACTCAATAATTTAAAGGATATTTTGAGATGAAATTTGGATATTTTTTCAAAATACCTCACTGGAAAGATTTTTTTTCCCCATTTGCTTTTTCACATTTATCAAATCTGAAACAAATGGAAGTATCTTGGCAAAAGCTTTTTGCAATACTTTTTTATCACCTTGTCCAGTTTGTTTATAGAAGTAGCATCTGGAGTAGCATCTATTCATCTGGAGACAAGTGGGAGGAATATTTCACTCATCTAAGTGACTTATTCTGTCACTCAACTGACTCTAGGTATCCCCATACTTATTAACATCCCAGTTGCATAATGACTGTTGTAATAAGGGCAGCATAGGTCAGTAGGTCGGGCAGTCATCTAGTAATCGGAAATTGGTGGTTCAATCCCTGGCCCCTGAAAAAAGCATGTCGAGGTGTATTGAACAAGACATTGAACCCCCTAACCGCTCCCTGAGTGCCGTGGGAAACCCGGAATCACTGCTCCTATACAATAAGATGGATTGGATACACAAGACAAATTCCACCAGCCTTGGTCATGTGGCAAATAAAAGAAATTCTATCTGCAAATTGGCATGAGCAATATCTAGTTTCAAAGGCCATGTGTACTATGCATAGAGGATTGGGGAATAGTTGCAATCACATTGTAAGATGGCAAAAGATGTACTCTTAGCCTTCCCCCCTTCATGTTCATTTTCTCTTCACATAGATGGTCTCTTTGATGCTCCATTCAAACAATTTTCCCTCCCTTTAAAGGATGTGCACATCCTTATCCTTGAAAAAGTGGCCACTGGCCTGTAGATCAGTGTAGGCTACGGAGTCCTGGTCTGACATGAATAGTTTTGGGGGTTGTGTCATTCTCATGGCCAGCAGCTGTTTGGTTTACCCAATCTACAAGTCACGGCAATCCTCCTGGCCCTTAGGGTGAATAGCACACATGGTCATGCAAACTCTGAGCATGTAAAAAGACATATAAACTCATGCTAATACAAATTTGCACAAGAAACCAATCTTTGGTTATGATCATTATGTATTTGTTCTGTTTATAAGGGTAGGGATACTTGGAGTCAGTAAAGACTGAAGAATTCCTTGTATGAATGGTGAAATGTTTCTCCCACTAAATACTGTGTCCAGATGAACTGATTCAACTTTATGTGATTTCCTTACCTGGATAATTGAGGATGTATAAAGATACCATAAGCATTTACTTAACTATAAAATAATTAGACTAGAAAGCGCTATATTAGAAAAAGTCAATTTACCACTTACAAATTACATTTATTAACATGAGTTAATAGAGTAAGTATACTAACTAACCCTAAACCCAGCATAATACTTACTAACTGTTACAGTTCTCCAGTTAACATTTATTAAAGGTTTACATGTTAATTAAGGGATTACAAGTAAATGATGAACAGTATTAGTACATTATTGCTAGACAGTTAAATTAAGTGTATGCCTATTATTGGTTAATTAATTTCCCATATTTTAAGGGTTGACCATCATAACTAATAATTGTATACATATTAAAAGTTAACCAATAGCTAAAAAACCAATGTGTGGTAGTTGCTTGTGGTGAGAGCTTTGACTACTTAGCATGACAACTGTTTATGTGTCTAGACTGTGATGGGTGGGTTAATTAGTAGGTTATGCAGCAATTACTGCAGCACATATTAGATATATCAATTACATATGGCCTGCAGACTAAGTTATTACAGTGCTTGAAGCCTTCTTGCAAAGGTAAACTATAACAACAGTTTAACCACCAACAATGGAAGAGGGTCAACCACTCCTCAAATTATTGTTTACTTGCTGCAATAATGGTCAAGTTAGCGATTGAGATGTTAACAACAGCTGTGAAGACATATAGGGTCCACCTTGCTGTTGCATAAACAAAGATATCAGCTTGGTGCAACACCATCATTTTAAGAGCTAGCTTCACAGTGAGGTGGACAGGGTTCAACATGGGGATGCTTTAGAATCTGTTAGCAAGGGTGCTGTGAATGATTGGGTCTCTCACCTTCATGGTGGTGTTGTAGAGGGAAATGAAAGAGGTGAGCAAGTCCAGGTAGCGAGTGGTAAACACCAAGGCAAACAGGATCTGACTCTTCCCAGAAATACCTGACAAGTGGCAGACAGTAAGAGGGGTTGGTCAGAAGGATGTGCCGATATAACCTTTTGAAAACTGGATATTTTCCAACACTGCCAAGTAATCATTCAAATCTATTTTGAAACATGTCAAGTCAATTATCTCACTCTGCAAAGACACATACACTGATGAGCCAAAACATAATGACCACCTGCGTAATATGCTGTTGGTCCTCTGTGTGTCGCCAATACAGTGCTGACCCATTGAGGTATGGACTCTACAACACGTGTGAAAGTGTCCTTGTAGTATCTTGCACCAAAACATTCGTGGAAGATCCTGTAAGTTGCAAGGTGGAGCGACCATGGATCTTTGCAGTCCAGGCCATCCCACAGATGCACCATTGGATTAAGATCTTGATCATTTGGAAGCCAGTGCAACACCTTGAACATGTCATCATGTTCCTCAAAACCATTCCTGGACAATATGTGCAGTGTGGCAGGGCATATTATCCTGCTGAAAGAGGCCAGTGGCATCAGGGAATGCAAATGCCATGAAGGGTTTTTACCTGGTCAAAACATGTTTAGGTAGATGGATTGTGCCAAATTGGCAACCACATGAACAGCCAGATCCAGGATTTTCCATTAGAACATTACTCAGAGCATCACACTCCCTGCAGCAGCTTGTCATTTTCCCACAGTGCATTCTGATGCCATTACTTCCCCAGGTAAACGATGCATGTACACAGGCATCCAAATGATCTAAAAGAGAATTGGATTTGTCAGACCAGGCAACTTTCTTCCACGTCTCCAAGGTCCAGTTTCAACATGCGTGTCCAATGCAGGCACTTTAGACTGGACAGAGGTCATCATGGGTACTCAAACTGCTCTGCAGGTTAGCAGCCCCAAATATAGGGCAGCATAGCTCAGTGGGTAGAGCGGTCATCTGGAAATCAGAAAGTTACAGGTTCGATCCCCAGTCCTGCAGAAAGCGTGTCGAGGTGTCCTTGAACAAGACACTGAACCCCTAACAGCTCACTTGGTGTACATTGCTCTGGATAAGAGCATCTGCTAAATGCCTGTAATGTAATAATGCAATATATATGTGATATGTGTTGTGACAGCCCTCCTGCAACTATCATTAAAATGTGACTTGTGCCACATTACACCTTGGTCGGTTCCGACCAGATGGGACAGCCTTTGTTTCCCTCATGCGTTGACAAGCCTTTGCCGTTTCAGAAATGCTCTGACCCAGTTGTCTTAACATAACAATTTGGCTCTTGTCAAAACTGCTCAGGTCTTTACTCTACACGAAAGACCTTGACATGTGCCTTTGTTTAGAGATTATCACTAGTCATTCACCTGCGAGCGTCCATGTTTTGGCTCATCAGTGTACATTGTAGCAGTTATTAGTTATTAACACTTTGACTTGTTTGGCAAGATGCTGCCCACCTTTCACTTATTATGTTGAAATACCACAGTCAAGTCAAACTGTAAAAGCAAACAATATTGTGTTCTGGATTCTGCAAAATCTTAAGACTAACAGTTATTGTGAAAAAAAAACATCCAGCAGTCTCTATCCCTGATTGAAATGTTGACGGATGAGCAGCAGGTACCGGTCAAGTGTGAGAAAAGTTGACAGGCCTTTCAGGTATCTAAAATTAATTTGATGATCATAATGAGCAGTCTGTTTTATGAATGTATCATGATTAGTCCCCATATTGTGGGAATGAACATGGACTTAGATGGAGCTTGGGGGACTAGGGCTGGATGCCCTTCCTGATGCCCCATGGTAGGTTCAGAGTCACTGCCTCTAGCTTGTGCAATGGTAAAAAAGCCAACCGCAGCAAAGATGCTCATATTACACATGTGCTCCTTTTATCGGTTAAGAAATTGGAAATTAATCTTGAGAACAAAAAGCTAAGTACTAAACAGTTCCAAATTCAATTACAGTCCAATCTATAATCGGGGATGCACTGATATTGATATCAGGCCTATATACCAGACCAAAACAAAGTAATCATATTCGAAAAGCCATGAGTATCATATGCATACAGGCTTTTGTTTCTTTCATGGCAAAAACCCCCAACCCTGATCTTATCTCAAATATTTTGCATCCCTGGTAATTTGAGTGCAGACTGGACAAGGGGTTTTGTGCAACATGAGGGAAACAATGTCAATTACTAGTTCATATGTCATCCTCTTCACCTGGAACTTTAGCATAATTGGTCTTGAAACAAGGTAAAATGTACTCCACAGACCTCTCTGACAATGTTGCCCTTCATCAAGTGACAAAAAAATGTTTTCTCCAATCGTACTCGCTGTCAATCCAAAAAATGAACCAAATATGGTGACATCAAATATAACCATGTTTGTTGAAGCACTATAGTTCAAGTTTTGTCAGTGCAACTTCTGATACTTGCATGGCTCTACAGTGGCCTGCATATTGATGAGTGACAAGTATATTAATATGTTACATAAACCCTCTTACACTGCCTCCTACAGCAAAGCATTACTGACACGCCTCAGGTAACAACGTATCTTGCAACCCACTCCTGGTTGTAGATGGGACACTAATCTTTGACCTTCACAGAAACAGGAAACAAGTTTAAAAGATCCAATATGCTAAACAACGTTTAAGTGGGCATCCCCGTGAGACAAGAAGCACGGCCGTACGAAAGCTTAACATTTCAAACCAAAAATAGTGACAGCTTGATCTTTCTTTTAGAGGTGTATGGGCTGCCACGTCAGAGGTCGTAATAGGCGAATTATTACAACCATTAACGGGGGTCGACATGAAAAAGAGCATCATCCCTAACCTCCCCAACTTGCATTCCTAAGTGACTTGATTCCTATTGGAACCAAAATGGGTTTTCTTCCCCAATTCACCCTCGTGTCGTCATGTCAGTACGACCATGTACGTACGGGACAGGGCCCATTGCACTGTCACCACTAACGCCACTGGCACACCTATGTTTAGCAGTTAAATTTCAATACTTAAGTGTCAAATAATTGGTATTTATTTTGTTTAAGAGTGTGAGTGGCAATAGTAATGAACCTACGAATAAATAAATGAAAGACAAATGGGCTGACCAGCTAGTATTACCATGAAGCTAGTCGGGTGTAAGCTAGCGTTAACAGGCTAATTTCATAGACTAAGCCAGCTGTCAGTAGGTTCCACAACAGCTGACTTTATGGCATCGCATTGCATTGTCAATTATCTTGCCGCATACGTTATCACGATTAAAAACGTGCAAATTACATTTAATATGACTACTCACCAGCACAAGACCTGGTTTTCCATATTTTTAGCAGCAGGATGATGATGGCTGCTAGGTGGGAGAGATCACCGGTAAGTCTGAAAATGTTCATGATCCTGCACGATGTGTCAAACCACCTTTACTTTTTGCAAGGAGCAAATCGTTGCCAATCTTTGAAACGACCACTGTTCGGTCTATTTTAAAGAGCAAACAGAGATCTACCAATACTGAAACGATTATCACACCGGAGTGGACAATTTTTTTTTGTGGTTGGGGGGGGAAAATGGCGAGTAATGCGCGACGTGGCCTGGGGACGTGGCCAACGATTGCGGTGTCCAATGCAGGCCCGGAAAAGCTGATTGCTTCAGCCAATCAGAGCAGTGCGTTGAGCGAGGGGCGGGTCCTATCCAACGTGGTGAACCTGTGGGGAACCCCTCCAGCTATTAGTGATTCCAACAGCACAGTTCGAAGAAAATACACGTCACTGTCACTTCAGAAAGAACTAGACACAAAAACACAATCAAAACATTTAATTGTTTTCGATCTCATACTTCCAGTGCAGTTATACCAATTATGGCACATTTTTTTAGACCTTAGTAAGATAACATTATATACATATCGACCTTAATGAAGCCCTTATAGTGCTTCCTCCATTCTCAATAGTATCAAGTTAGCAATTGTAACATTTGATAAAAATACCCGAGGTTAAAGTGTTAATTGTGTTTTTTGGTCTAACCCAAGTACAAATTACAACTATTTATCTGTGGGTTGATAAAGGAAGGAAAGGAGAGCCACTTTAGGCAGCATAGCTCAGGAGGTAGGGCAGTGGTCTAGTGATCGGAAGTGATCAATCTCCGGGCCCTGCAGAAAGCATGTAGAAGTGTCCTGGAGAAAGATATGCCTTGTAAATCCATTATAATTTTATCATTCTCTCTCAATGTGTTATGCTATAAATCATATTTTATTCTGGATACACAACCCTAACCCTCCCCTGTGGGACTAATAAATGAATCTTATTAAGGAATTATCTTATCCACAGCAAACCCATCCTTCTTGGGAGGGATAGATCTCTCCTCTGTTGCTCTCCCTGAGGTTTCTTCATATTTTTAAGGGAGCTTTTTCTTATCTGATGCAAGGGTTTATGGAGAGGATGTTGTGTAGGTGCAAAGCTCACTGAGGCAAATTTGTAATTTGAGATGTGATATACAAATTAAATTGACCCCTAACTGGTCAAGCCCTGAGATGGAATGGCAACCTGTCCAGAGTATTTCCTCACCCTTCACCTAGAATTTAAACAGCCTCCAGCATAACTTATGATCCTGATTTCAGATAACGGTTTGACGATGGATGGATAGAAAGGCATTTTACTTGGTCACAGTATTCTTGCAATGTAATTTGTCTTCGGTATTTAATCTATCCCTTTGAATAGAAGCAGTGGGCAGCTGTAGCACCCAGGGAGTAGTTAAAGGTGCAGTGTTTTGCTCAAGGACACTTCAATTAACTTTTTTAAGGAATTAAAAGAATGATTTGAAAAGGAAAAAACCCACCACTTATATTAAACACTTGTCCCATTCAAGTTTTCGTAACAGATGCCAATTCGCTTGAAATATGTTTAACAAGACTTCATTTTCTTTAGATTTACATGATATGGTATTTCACAGGTATGATGTTTTGACATATTCATATGGCATTTTGCAGGTAGATGTTCTGAATCTTTTTGCTTGAAAAGAGCCAAATACTCTCAAACATCTAAGATAGCTGGTACAAATAAAAGCTCCCTGAGCTTCTAACCAGACATATTTGAGACTTTCTAGAAGGATTTTCCATAAAAGTACTACATTGTTTTTTTTAGGAGCAACAGCCTTAGAAACAATTACATTTGCACAATTTCTGATCCTTGGTTCATTTGGTATTCTTTGAGATAAAACACAGCATGTTTGGTCATGTGCGGAACAAACAGTAACTTTTCAATCCTCTAAAGCCTTGAGAACAAACACTGCATCATCAAGTACATAGTAATCATGGTACATGTCTCCCTCACAGAGATATGGCACCCGTGTAATAGCTTCTACTTCAAACCCTGCCCTTCGGAACACCTCATTGGACATATTTGCTGCTTGCTCCTCCCATGTTTTCCCACTTATTCTCAAGTATTCCTTGGGTCGTTGCCATCTCCCTCCTGTGTACACAAATGAAATGTTAGGATTCAGACTATAACATAGATTTGCAATATGAAATTATGGCAGTATTGAACACTTTTGAAACAACTGTTTATGTTGAGGCAACTGAGTGCATGTGCAAGCACAGTTTGCTTAAGTAAACAAAAAAGTATTGATTCTTGACTGACCTAGTTCCACATAGGGCTGGAAGGGTAGCACTGCAGCCAGGATGATTCTTCCTGTACCAGGAACCAGGGACTGCCTCATATCCCTGAGTAGATCCAGGGGACTTTCACAGCGGTCTAACAGATTTAGACAGCTGATAAGATCATACTTGAACCCTTTCTGCTGCCACTCATCTATACCCAGCACCCTTTAAAGAGAGAAAGAGTGAACACAATGTTTTCATCTCAGATTTGACAGTAGCATGGCATGTGCTCTGGTAATGGAACATAAGAAAATTCTCTCCTTTGAAAAGGATCATGCAGTAACAAAAAGACTACTTTAGAGAACTCAACAATGCACACACATGTAATTCCTCCTCTGGAGATGCCATTTCATAGGTTGCGAGATCTCTGTGGCATAGACCTCCCTGAAATGGCTTCCCATCACTTCTGTGACTCCACCATCCCCAGCCCCTAGGTCCAGCAGTCTCTCTGCCCTCCACTCTGGGGTTATGTGGAGCAATCGATGAAACTGTTCCGTGGAGAACACAAACATAGAGCCACGATTCAGCAACCTAGGACAGATTGAAGAGGAAGTTGGAATGAGGTACTTGGTGTATTGGCCGATTGAAAGGAGAGGCAAAGTCATATCTGTAGTACTTACCCATTGATGGAGGTGCGTGACATTATCCGGCTGAGGATTGTTGATGCAAAAGAATGATAGAGCTGAGTGAACATCCATCCAGACTTCTCAATACTCTGCCTGAGGAAATCCCTTGTTTCAGAGTCTAAGTGGCTCTGGACAAACAATGGCCTCAGCGTTTCTCCAAGCAAGTCCGGAGAGCACCGGTACCACTGACAAAGAGAGGAGACTGAATATAATTTATATGATTGTAATAACACGTGGAAAATAGGTGCTCAGTGTTCTGAATGGCTTTTCAGTTATCTGTAGCAGTGGCATACAGGGTGAAATAAATACAGACAGTCGTCAGGACTATGTACACACAAGGCTAGACGTCGTTAATTTGGCTTCACCTCGGTTTGGGGATAATATTTGTAGTGAACTGACAATGTTAAGACACACTATATATAGATAAATTCAAGCATTGACACCTGCGGAGAAGAATACCAAAAGGTGTACGAAAGCTAGAGTTGAGAACTGGGATAGAATTATAAGAGCCTGATGCATATCAAAAGTAGTAAGCCTTTCAAAACTTTCTTTTACGAGAGCAGTTTTGATGCAATGAGTTATTGTGGCCATGCAGAGTCTATAACTTATTCAGCGACAGTAACACATACCCTCTGGGTCTCCATTGCGGCCGAATCGTTTTCGCCAACCATACTCGTGAATAGAGAGCGGGCTAGGGGGCTTCGTGTGTATTTCACCGTCCACATTTTTCGCAAGGCGACTAGAAACCCAACGTAGCCAACTACCCAACCCACAAAAAGCAACGTCCTCAGCTGTGGATGACACATATGGACAAAAGCTAAAAGAAAAACCCAAGCTGCTACGGAGAAGTGGCGATAGAAGTTTGCTAAGGATGTTGACCGGCGGGCTCGTCAAAAGAGACTCAAAAGTGTAAGTTAATATTCGCTGGCGGCAGTATGGTTATCCAATTGCAAACGGACACGCAAGTGTATGTCTCCAGCTCCTAAAAAAAACAAACCTAAGGGGATAGTTCAGGTATATTCATGCTATTTACTCCGCATCTTAAATCGTTGAGTACATTTTGTAATCCTTAACTCAGTTAACGAGCTCACCCAGCCAATGTTTACCCACGCCTGTCTGAATTACTCACGGCGGGATGTTCTCTTCCGCGTTTATACCATACTTCCTGTGTTACCACGAAATATCTCCGGGACGCATCGTGTCTCGCTGCTCTTTCGCTTAAATACCAAAAATAATGGTGATTTTACAAATGAGCAGGACATAAGTTTATTGAATTTCCCAGATATGCATCAGTTGTCTTCAAGGAAAGGTAAAGCCTACATTTGGGACACACTCATATTCTCTTAATGTGCCATCACCTCGTGGCTTGTGAAACGGTCTGGACTCGTTCCATAACCTCCAAAATAAACGCAGGGATCGGTGTGAACGGTGGCGGCAGATGGTTTGTTGCAGAGATTTAATATTTCTTCGTAAACTGAAACATTAAAATATTGTATATGTGAGTTGTTTAAATACATTTATAGAATTTATTAATTTTAAATGG
Source organism: Regalecus glesne (assembly GCA_900302585.1). Taxonomy (NCBI): domain Eukaryota; kingdom Metazoa; phylum Chordata; class Actinopteri; order Lampriformes; family Regalecidae; genus Regalecus; species Regalecus glesne. The sequence goes on from OMLC01042280.1 coordinate 21,399, forward strand.
ACATGTAGAGTTTTGTCAAAATGTGTGGTCAGCGCAGACTTGCTTGGCGCAAAAAAACGGTCTACCCCAACGCCCCCTTCAGCCCCCTGGGATTAGAAATAAGTTTATTATCGAACCAAGGCTGCGGATTTGTCTTTGGTCTCATCTCGGGCAAGCACCACAGTAAGAGGAAGCACAAGTACACATAGAAAGCTTACCAACAGCATATACAAGGTACACGGCATCATCAACAACACATGCATTAAGGGACACAGAATCTCACAGATGTTATTTTGGCTTTTGGTGCTCTGAATTGAAGACCTGAGGAATGCAAATCAAACTCATTGTGGAAGGGGTGGCAAGTGTCATTCAAAAATACTGCAAGCATACACACACACACACACACACACACACACACACATATGGCATTTCTACACTCTTCCTTGTACATCTATGTCCCCCAACAATGTTGAATCAGTTAATCTGGACATAATGTTTAGTGGGAGTTTCACTGAAGTGACTTCTGCATTCTCAACTCACTGCACAGCTGCACAACTATAGAAAATAACAACTATTAGATAGTTGCAAAATCACAGCATTTTAAGATAATGATAGGTGTAGGGGCGGCATGGCTCAGTGGGTAGAGCGATCGCCTGGCAATCGGAAAGTTGCAGGTTCGATCCCTGGTCCTGCAGAGAAACGTGTCGAGGTGTCCTTGAGCAAGACACTGTTCCCCTAACTGCTCTGCCCTGTGATAGACTGCCGACCTATACAGAGTGTACCCTGACTCTCACCCAATGAGAATGGAGATAGGCTCCAGTTCCCCCGCAACCCGATTTCTGATAAGGGGGATGGATGGATGGATGGATAGGTGTACTCTTAGGCCCCCTTTGTATTAGGGGGGGTCATTTCCTCTTTAGACTGATGACCTCTTTGACTCCCAGTTCAAACCTGCATCCCACCCTATCAAGCCTGTGGACATCCTCATCATTGAAAGAATCGCCGGTGGCCTGAAGATGGGTGTAGACTGTGGAGTCCTGGGCTGACGTGGTGGCTCTTGTGTTGTGCCATCCTCTTAGCCAGCCTCTATTTGGTTGCCATGATTTACAAATCACGACAAATCTCCTGGCACTTAACAGTGTATACTATACTTCTCTGTTTGTGCTGGGGGATTTTTGAGCATACATAAATACATTAGACACTGTATTTAGAATTTATGAAATTAAATTAAATGCAGTCTCCAAAATAAACAATTGTCGTTTTACCATTTGTTTTTCAGATTCCTCTCTTCCACTTCCCTATCTGCGTCTTCTAGTTTCTCCTATTCGTCTGGTCTCAGCAGCCATCTGGAATACCATCCAGCATAAACTTGTCGCTGACTATGGGCTGTTGGATGACTTTGTTACAATGGTCACTGACATTGTCCCAGAGCTGCTTAATCATAGACAGAGATCATTGCTGAGTCTCAGCCTTCGAATGCAGGTACTTTAATCCTAAAAGAGGCTATTGGAACACACATAAAGTATCCGTGAGGCACCAGTGCTCTTGTTAAAGCACTTGCTATATGTTAGGTATTTCGTGAGTTCATCTACTTTCCTTCAATTTCAGCTTATGCTAGACATCTGTCGTGCAGAGGGGACTGTAGACATGAAGACTATTCAGCCACATTTGGACAGAATGGAAACTCTCACTTCATTATGGAACAAAGAGGTGAGTTTCTCCATATGATCATTAATATGCTAAGAAAATGGCATGATTACTATAATTAAATGTACATCAAGACAAATAGATTATTTTACTTCTTATACTCTTTTTTACATATAGCAGGAAAGGGATTCAGGAAAGGAAGTATCTGGATCAAACATTGTTGATTTTATTCAAACCCTAATGAAAGACCGAGATCAGAAACAAAACTTCTTCCAGGTGAGTGTGTTGAGATTTACTCCATCGCAATATTAGAGATAAATAATTATTAGTAGATAGCAGCTGTTTTCTCATATGTTTAAAATAAATTAACAGAGATCCATTTGTCAACTGTAGGATATTTTCCCAGCAAAATTTGGACCCAAGTATAATAAAGCTGTACAGATGCTTGTGGAAGAATTCCTAGTCCATCTTGAAAAGCGCTTTCCTGTTCCAAATCTGAAAGAGGTAAATCACATTAATTGTATATCATGCACTGGAGATATTTTGATTATTCTCAGCCCTGAAACTAAATTTCTATATCCTTTTCTCGACCAGGTATCCTGCATGCTCAGTGATATTCCCTCTCTTCTGGCAGAATGTGTGGGGTCTTTGTCTCAATCCCAGGAATTTAAAGCTCTTCCGGATGATAGAAAAGATGTCAACCAACTCAGTGACAATGGTAATAACTTATCAAAGTACTATATGGCCTGGGATCACATCAAATAAATCCACAAAACTCAAAGTAAAGTGATGAGGGCTGCCATAGCTCAGTGAGTAGGGTGGTTGTCTGGCAATAGGAAGGTTGCAGGATTGAATCCCGGTCCTACAGAAAGCATGTCGAGGTGTCCTTGAGCAAGATACTGAAACCCTAACTGCTCCCCAAGTGCCATATGGTGGCTGCTCACTCATCCTATACAAAAGGAAGGATCGAATTCAGAGAACTGAAAATTTCCCCTCGTGGAACTGATGCGGAAATCCAAAATAAATCTTCCCGGTGCTCCGGTTTCCTCCCACCATCACCAAGACATGCAGGGACTGCAGATTTTAATTAGCTTGAAGCTATAATGTCAATGTCAGGGGGCGGCATAGCTCAGTTAGTAGAGCGGTCGTCTGGCAATCAGAAGCTTCCAGGATTGATCCCCGGTCCTGCATACAGCATGTCGAAGTGTCCTTGAGCAAGACACTTAACCCCTAACTGCTCCCCGAGCGCCATATGTTGGCAGCTCACTGCTCCTATATAATAGGTTGGGTCAATGATGCAGAGAAATCCAAATTTCCCCTTGCGGGACTGATAAGGGAATCCTTCCTTCCTTCTTTCCTTCATGTGGCGCATTAAATGGTGACATTTCTATAAAAAGCTCCACATGATCCCTTCAAAAAATTGAAAAAAAACGTGCAAACTTTCCTGGATTTGAGAAAAACCTGAGAATCCCACAGGCAATAGTAAATATTAGTTTCCAGCAATACAAGAGTTAAGGTCAGAGACATAGCCGTTTATTGAGGAGCTCAGGGTGCGATGGGAGGACGCCATAGATGAAGCGTATGAAAGGAAACTCCCACTCAAGAGAAAACCTGTAACATCTACACTGTGGAGCTTGTGAATCATGCTGCCCATCCACTGGTCTACATTATTTATGGCAGAGAAGCCTGATGTTCTCCACTATAACCATTTATACATGCAAAATTCTTACTTTTCAATGCCTTTTAAGCCCTGAACTGGGCCTCTTATGTAACTGCTTGCCCTGGATTATGTCTTGCATTGGTAAACATGGTGTCTTGTTTGTCTACCTATTTTCCAGATAGTCTAACCATTGAAGACACCATATGTGCAGCTCTCCATCTTCTGCCTCTGCAAACTGACCCAACCGAAGAGCGTAACGTGGCTTTCGACCAGAAGGTGTTGAATGATGAAAACGCAACATGGACAAGTAGCAGAGAAGACATAACCATCTGGGTTGAAGACAGAGAAAAGGATTCTGAGCCTGATAACAGTCAGCCCTCTGTAACAAGGGATGAGGGAATTGAAGATGCTGAGGGGGTGGGACCCTCTGGGATCAAGAAGATTGAAGATGCGCATGTAGCAACAGCTTCTGAGGAGGATGGGCAGGTTAAGAGCTCACACACAGATTCTTCTGCAGAAGCAAAGCACCCAGGAGCTCAAACACGTGTGCAGAGTGAGAATGAGAAGGCCCCTGGGGCCACATTCACTAACAAACAAATAAACGTCATCAGTGTGATGCCATCGCCCTGGCTTCACACGTCAGCTCTGCAAGTGCTCGGGGTCGAGCCAACTGCCTCCGCGTCCCCGAGACCAGTGAGAAAGAACCGAGGTTTGAAGATGAAAACGTTTTTGATGACACCCAGTAATGAGACCACAAATGGTGCTCGGGGCTCATTATCAAGTAAGACCTGTCCTACATGCGGTAAGACATACAGCCGCGCGTCTGACATGAGACGACATCAGAGAACCCACACGGGGGAGCGACCGTTCCAGTGCAAGCGGTGCAATAAGCTCTTTCAATTCCAGTATGACCTGAAGAGACACGAGGTGAATGTTTGTCGCCTCACTGTGCAAAAACACAGCGTGTCACCCAAGATCCCTGAGGATGGAGCAGCTCCAGACCCCAGTGAACGTGAAGGTTATGACCAACTTAGTGCTGACCCGCTGGAGATGAGCAGACACATGAGGAGCCAGACTGGTGCTGCCATTGCTGAACCCCATCATTGCGGTAACTGTCAGAATTCTTCACGACCGTTAGAAAGATCATGTGAGAGATCATGTCCGATATGTCAGAAACACAGTCTTACTAGTGAGGGAGGTCCTCCAACCATGAAGAAGAATGGTCTGACGCCATGCGGCAGGCGAATCCAGTTGTCGAAGACAGCAAGGCCGAAACATCCTGTTTCCCATGGTGAAGAAGATTTAACGATGGACCAGGACGGTCAGGGACTGGAGGTTGCTGGTAATCCACATGGGAAAACTCATCCGGGAGTTCAGGAATGCAAATTTTCCGGCGTGGTCCTTTTCCCGGGACATCAAACTGAGCTCCACTCAGAAGAGCGTCCTCATCACACTGTGTGCTGCAAATGTTGCTCAGGTGTGGCAAATCCAAAGGATCACTTGGAGAGTTCTCAGGTGTCCAATGACCACGCTGACGATGCTGAGGCCAAAGCCAGCAAACTAAACCAGGAGTTGTCTTCTGGTACAGGAGGCAAAAGCTCAGCCATCGATACGCCTGTTGAGTCCACATCCGAGGTCTATAGTTGGGCCCCCTGTGGTCATAAGGACACTCAGACACCAGCGAGCAGGGAGACGGAAGCGTCCGACCTCTCCTGCCCTGCGAACGAGGTCAAATTCAGATCCACACCCGCTTTGAGGAGGCACATGGTCACAGTGAGTGAGGCAAAGCGGACTGTCTGTGGAGAGACGCTGACTGATAATCTGGGGGGATCACAGCAGGACAAGTTTAAGAGAAGTTCAGAGTCCACCAAAATGGCCAGGAAACGCAAACCGCCAGATGATCTGTTCCACTGCACAAAATGTAACAGGTCCTTTTCAGACCTGGCGAGACTTAAAACGCACAATCTGAGACACAAACCTTGTCTGTGCACAATGTGCGACGAGACCTTCAGCGGCTTCGAAGACCTCAGCCAGCACTACTCGGAGATGCATGACTTCTGCGGGCCTTTCCCCTGCACCTTCTGTGAGCGAAGCTACACCGAACTGAAAGGCCTGATCAGGCACGAAAGGGTTCACACAGGCGAACTCCCGTTCAAGTGCCCCAAGTGTCCCAAGGCCTTCAGCTACGCGTCCGCTCTGAAGCTGCATGACAGGACTCACACCAAGGAGGCTCCCTTCCTTTGCTGGGATTGTGGAAAGGGCTGCAGATCCAACGCGGCCCTGAGGATACACAGGCTGTGTTGTCACAGCGACGCTGAGGAAAGGCGCTTCTCTTGCGAACACTGCGGCAAGGCCTACGCGCTCAAACGAAGCCTTGACCTCCACGTGGCCAAAGTGCACGCCGGCGTGCGTTACCCATGCTCGCACTGCGGTAAACTGTTCAGAAGTGCCAGCTCGCTGACAAGACATGATCTGACTCACACTCAGGAAAGGCCGTATTCGTGCAGCAAGTGCGGTAACAGTTTCAGATCGGCGTCGGAGCTTAAAATACACACTCGCTATCACACCGGGGAGAGGCCATTCAAGTGTCAGGAATGTGGGAAGGGATTCGTCCAGTCGTATTACCTCACCGCACACATGAGGATGCATACAGGGGAGAAACCGTATAAATGCCCGACCTGTGACAAATGCTTCAAGAGCACAGGGATTCTGAAGAGACACCAGATGATCCACACGGGAGAGAAGCCCCACAAATGTTCTGCTTGTGGAATGGCCTTCAGTCGACCAGAGATTCTGAAAGCTCATGTGAGGAAATCCCACGACATAGGGGCGACATAGCTCAGGAGGTAGGGTGGTCATAGTCATCTAGTGGTCAAAAGATCGGTGGCCTAATCCCCGGTTCCTTCAGGAATTGTCCTGAAGCATCCTTGAGCAAGACACTGAACCTTTAACTGCTTGGGACAACAGATGAAAATTGGCCCGGTAGCTAAATCTGATCTATTTACATTCTAAGCGTTCATTAATATACACTGTCATGATAAAAGTGATTACTATTATTGTTAATATTATTACTACTTCTATTTCTACTATTCCAGTTGAAGTATTTCATTATGGGCAGTGCCCATTAAATATGCTTGTCTAATTGGCTCACTGTGAAATAATCATGATTGTGCGTAACAAAGAATTCAAATCTTTCTGTGTTGAGTTGTGCTAAGGTTTCTGATTTTTCTCATGAATTTAATGTGTATATTTTGGCACAGCATTATGCATGATCAGTTCCACCAGGGTGGTTTAATAATGCACAAAGCTGTTCAAATAAAGTGATGAAAAACATTTTTCAGAGCAAAGAGATAAGATATTTTTGTATGCATTGCTTTTTAATATATACATGGAGGAGATGGACAAGTAGTGAAGAAAACTTTCCCTCTCCAGACATGGTTTAGAAGCATACTGATGTATTAATAACACAACAGCTTACCAATTTTCACATTTTTTCACTTTTCAATAATGCCAAGCTGGTGAGTGGTTTTCAAATTTGACCAAAATACAACACAATCCTAACCCTATATTAGCCTAATTTATCATTATAACTGACTCGTAAAAATGTTGATGAATATGAATTATTAGTGTCATAGGTTTGTATAATTTATCATTGTGTGTTTTTCGATTACTATATATGAAGCTCCATATGAGAAAGCCTCAAGAATCAAGTGCAGTCTTCATTCGGGTTAACGCAAATAACGATGGCTGTGAATGGATAAAAAGCCACATGAACATCAAATACTCTTATTTTATCACTAGCTATTTCATTTTGTACTTCATATTGCTTATATTTTGTATTAATTGCTTAGACTCCAGACTTTGCACTGCTGATATTTTATATTTCTCATCTCTCCCATCTTTTTATTCTGAACCCTGCAGGCTGACACAATAGTAATTTTGTTGTGCTTGCACAATGACAAGAAAGTCCTTGAGTCTTGGAATCTTAAAAGAAGAAGTATTAAGGCCAAAATAATTAGAATCAGGTCATCATGATATAAATTAGGGGGGCATTTTGACATTGATCATTAAAGTCTTCATCAACTCTGAACTCAGCCCTGTGGGTTATCCAATCTCCTCCCAGGGAATTGAGGTGTAAATCAGAGTGCTCCTATATAGGTTCCGGGCAACCAATGTCCAAGTGGACACCTTGGAACCTGAATGTGAATACTCTGATTTACATCTCTATCCATTGTCTGGGGGGTGGTTAACCCACAAGGCTGACTTCAGAGTTGATGAAGATATTCAGACAAATGTTGAAACATCCTCTCATTTTTTATTTAGGTTCGGATCCTTTGATTCAGAGTATTTTTATTTTATTTTTTGACTACCTGGATTATTGAGCAAAAATAGACGCTTTAAAACCCCTTTTCCCATTCGCTGCCAATTACCATCTCTTATCGACAGATGGTGCTAATTAACTACCGCTCCTCACTTATTCCTCAACCGCATTTTAAAGAGTGCTTTCAGACTGCTGAGAAATTGGGTTATTAATTGGATTATGTCGCTATGGTTAAAGTACACTGGGGATATTTAACTGTTGTTATCTTTTTATGTTTTTTTTTTAAATTTGTTTGGAGAATTTGGACGTGACAGCTGACAGCCTCCACCACTTTTACCGGATGTTGTTTTGGGGGATCAGCGAGGGGAGAGGAGGAGCCTTGGCGCCTTTAAACTGTCAAAGTCGGCGCTGACACTCTGTCCATACAGCAACGCGAGGAAAGAAGATTGGGAATGTGTTTTAATTATCGTCCATGTTGACCCAGCCTTTGGTTTGCTTTCTTTATCTTGTTTTTTCCGGAGTTGTGCTTGTGTTTACGGGGTGCCGAGACTTCACCCCGCCACCTGCAACTAACAGACACCCGGAGCCGAGCGGTACCTCCGGTACGAGCGTCTGTCAGCGCCGCGGCTGGCATTACACCACCACGGCAGGTGAGACCGCGGCTTTCTTAATTACCTCGTTGTCTTGAGAAATAAATTCAGATGAATCAATCAGTGCGATTAGATGGATTGATTTGATAACTTTGGTCGGCGCACCTGAGCACCTGACTCATTGAGGCTGACGAGCTTTGGCCAAGTTAGCTTGAGAGTGAGACAAGTGTAAGGCATATGCGATTGGACTTATTCTGAAATATCCCTTTTCTATTATAATGACCACGTTAAATGCTTTATAATGTATGCCTCACATTTACAAATAATGGGGATATTATGCCGGATGACCTTTCCTGACGCCCTGCGGTGAGGTCGAACCCGCAACGCCGGGGTTGTGCGACTTGTAGTACTGGTTCAAGTACATGTTAGCTAGGTATGAATAAGAACCGTGTTGTTACTTGCACATAATCCCACGCAGGTTCACTGTTCAGTGGGAAAATGAATTAATCACTATTAGTTCTTAATACTTTAACCGCGTCGTCTTTACCGTGGGCTGGAAGTTGTGTATAGTTTTAGATCATGTGTTTAAAGTTATTCATTGTCATCTACTGCAAGACTACCCTGCTGCAGATGATTATTTGCATGGAATATATGGACTCGCCTATAT
>OMLC01042281.1:0-12652 GCA_900302585.1 Regalecus glesne
TGTGGATTCACACCCACCACAGCGTGTCAGGAAGGGCAGCCAGCCTTGACCCTCCACACTCCAACTAAGTTCATATCCAATCCCACAATGGGAGTACTAATGGACATCACACTCTCACCCCTCTCTGTGTCTGTCTCTCTCCCATCCCCTGTCTCTCTCTCACCCCTCTCTGTCTCTCTCTCTCTCCCTCCCCTGTCTCTTTCTCTCACCCCTCTCTGTCTCTCTCTCTCTCCCTCCCCTGTCTCTCTCTCTCTCCCCTCTCTGTCTCTCTCTCTCTCCCCCCCCTGTCTCTCTCTCACCCCTCTCTGTCTCTCTCTCTCTCCCTCCCCTGTCTCTTTCTCTCACCCCTCTCTGTCTCTCTCTCTCTCCCTCCCCTGTCTCTCTTTCTCTCACCCCTCTCTGTCTCTCTCTCTCACCCTCCCCTGTCTCTTTCTCTCACCCCTCTCTGTCTCTCTCTCTCTCCCTCCCCTGTCTCTCTTTCTCTCACCCCTCTCTGTCTCTCTCTCTCACCCTCCCCTGTCTCTTTCTCTCACCCCTCTCTGTCTCTGTCTCTCTCCCTCCCCTGTCTCTCTCTCTCTCCCTCTCTCTGTCTCTCTCTCTCTCCCTCCCCTGTCTCTTTCTCTCACCCCTCTCTGTGTCTGTCTCTCTCCCTCCCTTGTCTCTCTATCTCTCTCCCCCTTCTGTCCCCCTCTAAGTGATGAATGGTCTACATCACTGAGAATAATGGTGCATCGCGGTTCATCTTTTATTTCACTGTCGGCCTGAATCCTTGGAGGAGAGAGGGGGCCAAGCTGAGGATGTGGCTGTGTGTTAATGTTGGTGTATCTAACAGTTGTGTTATGTGGTTGTGTTGAACTACAGGTTTTACTTTACGCTTGGGTGCTAAATTGGTTGTGTGTTAATAATTAATTAATGTATTAGCATTCTGTAATTGTTTCTTTATCTGCTATTTGTCATTGGTAACGGTGCCTTCGCACCATCCCACTAATGGTGCCCACACAGGAAATACACTAAGAATTTACAAAAGGAAAATAACAATAGTGACGATAATAAGGACAACACCAACAACAATAATACTACTAATACTACTAATACTACTAATACTACTAATACTACTAATATTACTAATACTGCTAATACAAATAATACTACTAATATTAATAATAATACTAATAATAACACTAACACTACTAATACTAATAACTTATGCATGGGTTTGAGTTATAAGCAGCAACACGTCCATTACAAAAAGGCAAGGCTGAGTTCAAACGTCCCATGTGACTTAACTACCACATCCCAGGCCTCCATTCTCAGACTTGCACATTAAATCCCCCCAGTGTCACAACCCCACACCAGGGTTCCCCACCCCTTTACCCCAAGATGGTCGAGCCAACATTAACACTCCACTGCCCTTCTTGGTGTTTAGTGCCCGCCTCCCCTCTCCCACCACTCTGGGAACAAACAAACCAACCACCCAACATTCAAACTACTGGAGCATCATTCTCAGGTTTGCGTTGCTGTGTATCTTTGTCACCTGGTAGTACTCAAAGCAAATGGACGTATTTTCACTGTTCTGTTCGAGGGACCTCTCGAGGTGCTTTACATCACATGTCTCACATGTACAAGCATGGGGATGAAGGCCAGATGTCCATGGTGGGATCGAATCCTTCAGAGGGTTCAAAACGCAGCAGCTGACTAAAACCCCACTTTGGCCATATTACACCAACTCGTGCCTCCCTTCACGGACTTCCTACCCACGTTATTTCAGGCTTCACTGTGCTTCTACTGACCGATAAAATCCTGAACAAACGTGTCCCATCATACCCGTCTGATCTCCTTAAGCTGCGTGTTCCATCTGCAGCTCTCCTCTCAATCACAGGGCTCCTCTGTGTGTGTATTCAAAGCTAGAGAAGTCAGCTGGTGGCAGCAGGGCCTCTTCTCATCATGCCCGCTCTGGCGGAATATCCTGCCTGCTGCCGTCAGACAGTCGAGGGTCTGCCGAGCCCTGTAGATTCAGACCTAGGACTCTGTGCCTTAATCTACAATGAGCTGCCTTACTTCATGACGTACTGACTGCGTGGTGGGTCAGACCGTTGCAAGCTGTCCTCTTCTCCCACAGGTCTTTTTCTCTCCGAGTGTCGTCTCCAGCCCTCTTCTCTGTGGAGGTGAATGGTGGGATGTGTCTCTCCTCTATGCCTGTACACCTCCCAGGCCTGTGGTGACCTGGCCGCCCCCTGGACACTGCTGGGCATCACCACCACACTTCCATGATACCTTATGAATCCACATCCTGTCTCAGTGTTGCATCCTTCTCTAGCTCGGCTGTGTGGCTGATGTCACTTCCTGTCCCCTTTCCCCTGTACGTGTCCTCGGCTGTTCTGATGGCATCTGGACACAGGCTGCCATTGATCATATCCCTCATGTACTTTGTAACTATTATAACTCTGACATCATCTCTCACTGTTGTATTCTGTCAACTGATTTATTCTGTACACACGACATCCATTGCACATCCGTCCATCTTAGCAGAGATCGCTCCTCTGCGGCTCTCCCCGAGGTTTCTTCCTATTCTTCCCCCCTGTTAGAGTTGTTCCTTATCTGATGTGAGGGTCTATGGCCAGGACGTTGTGCGACTGTAAAGCTCCCTGAGGCACATTTGTAATTTGAGATATTGGGCTTTACAAATATATAAAACTGACTTGCCTTGACTTGACTTCCTAATCTATTTACCAGACCTGGAGGGAAAAGGAAATTGAAACTAAAGATCTGATCTTTATTCCACACAGGACAGCCGGCTTTCGTCCCCCACGCTGTGTAAATGTGAGGTGTGGGATGTAAAGTGCTGTGATTAGTCGCTGGATGAGAAGAGCGCTGTATAAAAATAAGCCCATCCATCATCACCACATTGTGACTGGTGGTGCTGGGACGTTTTGTTTGTGTGGGGGGGTTTGACTCAGGACCTGTGGAAGATGGTGACTGACTGACTGACTGCAGGACTTGGACTCACTGTCACCGTTGGTCATGTCAGAGGGGGTTCGTGTCAGTGTTAGGGTCTTTAAGTCTTACATCAAAGCCGTCACTGGGATGGTGCGGTGTGCAGGGGAGGGGCGTGGCCTAAAATAAAGCCCCGTCCCCAAGGCACAGCTCCCCCCACTGATGCCAGAGCTTGACAACGAGCTCTGTGAAGAAGAAAAAGCAACACAGGATATTGACCAATCAATGAGCTCGATGGCACCAGTACACCTCCGAAACTACAAGACACTGAAGGAACGTTTAGCACAGACCAACAACAAAAAAATCATTCTAACCCTTAATACCACCTTCACATACAAGTACTATGAGCTCTATGATGCCACGTGTTGACTGGTCTAAGATCTCCTCCTCCTGATAGGTCAAAGCCTAGTCGTCACCATGACACTCATCTTGTCACAGCATCACTGCTGTGTTAACACTATGTGGCCTTTCCATAGACTTCAGCTTAGGTCTGGCTGTGGCTCTACAACCGCTCTAGGAAGTAATCCACATTTGATTCAGTTACCCTTATCCTATTTTATTTATTTAGATCAATCACAGCTGGCTGTTTTTACCCAAACCTCTGCAGCCAGTAGAGGAGGCTGAAGGTAAACCGTCTCCTTGAACCCTCACCTTGCACTTATGAGGCCCATGAGGCCTCAGTGTGGCTGATCAGCACATCAGTCTCCTCTAAGCTCTGGAGCCACCGCAGTGCTCAGGACTGATCCACCCGTTAACACCTGGCTATTACAGGACAGCCCACATGGCTTCAGGAAGCATGGCTGTTAGTGGAGCTGATCAATCTGGAGCCTTCATTAGCATTAGCATTAGCAGAGGGCTCTGGCTCACACACCCAAGTGTGTGTCTGTGTGCAGTTGTGTAGCGGATGGTTGTTGCTAGAAGGAATATTAATCACGGCCACATTACTTAATGTTCACACTGCAAACGAGTCCGCATGGGAGCAGCGCACAGCTGGAGGCTTTCACTTCTCCGTAAATAGTGCTGCTGCAAGGTGTGTCTGTGTGTGTGTGTGTGTGTGTGTGTGTGTGTGTGTGTGCCTGAGCCCATTAATGGCACAGCTGAGCTACGACCACCATCCTCATTTTTCAAACTCACAAACCAACAGTGTTTCTCCCATGAATAATGATGAGGAGGGGCAGCACAGCTCAGGAGGCAGGGCAGTTGTCTGGTAATCAGAAGATTGGTGGTTTGGTCCCTGGCCCCTGCAGAAAGCATGCCAAAGTGTCCTCGAGCAAGACACTAAATCCCTAAAGCCCTGAGATGAGACTGGTGACCTGTCTGAGGTGTTTCTCCACCTTTCCCCCAATGAGCACTGGGATAGGCTCCAGTATGACCTCTTTGGTTAAACGGGTGATGATGGATGAGCCCGAAGAAACACCTCGTCTGTACAGTATAAATAGGGACTAGATCAGGCCTTTTTTTTAAAAACCGGTTATAAATCCACATATTCTATTATTCTGTTTCAATGTTGTATCTGTCCCTCTCCAATGCGACCGTCTGTTCCTTTGTCTTCTCCCTCATATGTGAATGGTTGAATGGTGCGATGTGGGTCTCCCCTGTGGATTCCGTCCTCCTCCCTGGTCCCCATGGTGATGGTGGTCACCACCAGGATGCTGCTTGGCCTCCTCCTCATATCCTTCATATAGCTTGTAGATCCATGGAATGTCGTGTTGTTTCAGTGTCATATCCTCTCTCTCTCCCTCAGATGGGTAGCTGATGTCTTTTTTCTGCCCGTTCTTCAGTGTATGTGGATGGGGTGATGCGAGTCTCCCCTGCATGCATTTGTGTTCTGTCCTCCTCATGGGTCTCTATGGTGATGGTGGTTATACAGCTCAGGTCCTGGGCTGTTCCAGTAGCACCTGCTTGGCATCCTCCTCATCATATTCTTTATATATCTTATGATTCCATTATATGTCTGTTATCCTCTTTCAGTGTAGTCATGGCTCCCTGCAGTCAGGTCACCTGTATGTGTGATGAAACCTTCCTCCCCATCAACACCGGGTCCAGATGAACCCATCAGTGGGCATAGATAAAGAAATGCTCCTTACTATTAATTATATCTATTTCGTACTATTTTATATTGATATTACTTGTACAGAATAATCTTTAATTTGATTATTATTAATGTACTTAAGATGTGCATATTTATTGGAGCTTGACAATAAATTGTTACTCTGTAAGTTTTTTATTATCAAGAACCAAAATTTCTCTTCTTAATTTTTTTTCTAATTCTCCCCCTTAAGTCATACTTTGGCCTGAGGGGTGAACCCAAGCCAGTGATGAAGTTCTGCTGTTAGCACCAGAATGTTCATTCACACCAGCCAATGACGACCAATGGGGGTCGATGAGCATCCCAGCTAACCACATTATGGACCATACAGTCTGACCTGACCGCTGCACTGCTAATCCAGCCACCGCCAGTGAGCCTCCTTCTGGATTATCATCCCCGATATAATCAAACGCCTCAGTGTCATGAGCCCATTCAGCCTTTGCCTCCATCCTAACACTGCATTTGTTCACCATTCATGTCTTGCAAATCCATTCATACATCATTAGTCATTGGCTTTATGTATTTACTTTCCAATCATTTAGTTCATCTTAAAGTTATTCCAGTTCTCGTTTCAGCTCGTCTAAGTCAGTTCATAAAATCACTATTCTGATCCAGCCATGAGCCCAGTGTCCTCGGTGTGGGGATGAACTGGATTCAGGCACCACTGCTGGAGTTAAATTTAAAGCACTTCTACAATATGGGGCTGATCTACATGACTGATGGTCATCAGTAGGAACACTTAGCTTTGGCCCTATAATTCCTACACAATTAAAAGTCCTAATTCACTCTTTGTGAGATTGCGATTGAAGAAGTGTTCAGCATGGCAGCATGGCTCAGTGGATAGAGCAGTCATCTGGAGGTTGCAGGTTTGACCCCCACACCTGCAGAGCAGCGTGTCAAAGTGTCCTTGAGCAAGACACTATTCCCCTAATTACTCTGCTTTGTGATGGACCGGTGACCCTTCAAGGGTGTGACCCCACCTTTCCCCCAATGAGAACTGAGATAGGCTCCAGTTCTCCCACGGCCCGACTTCGGATAAGCGATTGACGACTGATGGATGGATGGAACTTTTTCAACAACACAAGCTTCTCAGCCTCATTCCCTCATTTCCAGTGTGGAAAGCAGGAGTGCTTTCCACAGTGCCACAATGTACACGGTTGCCAAAGATTCCTCAGAGTGAAGAGTTCCTACTGCTGATGCATGTCTACCTCAAACAGCAGCCAGAAATCAAACATGCATAAGGAGCGATTGAGAGAGGAGGGAGATACAGCAGTGGGAAACATACAGCAGACGGAGACAGAGAGACAGGGAGAGAGAGAGAGAGAGACAGGGAGACAGAGAGACAGGGAGATAGAGAGAGACAGGGAGAGAGGGAGAGAGAGAGATGGAAAGAGAGGGACTATGAACACAGAGGGGTATAGTGTGCGCAAGAAAGAGGATATTTATATTCAATTTTGTTCAGAACACCCACTCAGTGAGGGTGGCGGGTGGTAAGGAGTGGTGTGTGTGTGTGTGTGTGTGTACATGGCAGGGGGGGCAGGACATCCATATGCCAGACCATATGGGTCTGCAGGGTGCTGTCATGTCTGCTGGGGAGTAAGTAAACATGTCTGAAGACACACATACATGCTCACAGGTGGGGGGATTGTGTATGTGAGTATTCCTGGATGGTACATATCTGATGTGTGTGTCTGTGTGTGCTCACAGCTATGTTTAGATAATAACAGGCAGAGGTGAGGAAGGCGGACAAGTTCAAATACTCAACTGTTCAATGAAAGAGATGTGGGGAAGAGAGAGCAGGCATGGGTGGAGGACTGGATGGAGAAGAGTGTCAGAGGTGATTTACTACACAAGAGTACCAGCAAGAGGGAAAGGGAAGGTTTACAAGATGGTGGTGAGACCAGCTATGTCTTATGATGCGGAGACAGTAGCACTGACAAAAAGACAGGAGGTGGAGCTGGAGGTGGAGGAGATGAAGATACTGAGTATTGGTAGTAGTAGTAGCAGCAGTAGAAGTAATATGATTCTAGTATTTTTGAAAAACACCTTAGAATACTTTTTAAAGAAAGTTCTATTTCTTGGTAACTTGGACCTTCATAATTTTTGCCATCATCAATAGTGGTTATAATATTTAATAGAATAATCCATTTATATTTTATCTATTATATCTTTCATGTTCTTCTTTCAGCTTGTTCCCTGTTTCTCAGGGGCTGCCTCAACAGATTCACACACACAGCTTCCATGGGTACCCTGTGAGGGCAGCAAGGGCAGTCATTGTTAACCCAGCCTTGACTGATCTTGTACGGAGACTCAACTGATCTAGTATGATCCTTTCAAGCCACATGATGATTTGGCAGAACCTTGCTTCGGACACCCTTCCTGACCCTGTGAATGGAGGCACAGGTAAAGTGCTGGATGCCATCCCAGTATTCATGGACTTGTGCCCATGCTTGTGGCTATAATTATATCATTTCCTCCATCTATTATAAATTTGATGTAAAAAATAATACTATGTTAAAGATATCCACAAGACTAAAAGTTAATTTGTGAGTGACTTAGATGCCAAGTTGAGGAGGCACAAATCATCTCTGAGAGGAGACAAGTTCCTTTAATAAGTACAGAAAGCATCGATCAGCCGTCCAGTCAGCCTGAATTCCTTATTTGGAGAGGTTTATCCAGCAGAGGTTGTGTTTTCTGCAGCTGACTTCTCTTTCGAAGCCTTGTCTTCCTCTCTTAGATTTACCTGTTTACACTGTGAAACTCCATTACAGAAAAAAAATCCACCTCGTCTCGAGCTCATTCCTTTGACCGCGCCTTGCCGAGACCAGCGTAAAATCAATTCGGCCCTTTTTAGCCTGGCCCCATGGAGCTGCATGGAGGGAGGAGGCTATTTTCCTCTGTGGGCTTCTCTGTCCTACATCTCTCTCAGCCTGCCGCTGTGGAGCAAGCTCATGGTTGGCATTCACCTTGCTGACTTCAGAGCTTCACCTAACAAGCTATGGCACTGAATATCTTTCATGACGTGGGTCATGCGTTGGCCACTCCACAACCTGTCTGCTGGCTTCCCCACGTCATGTGACGGGCACGTGGAGCTCAAATGTGTGTGTGTTTAGGGGAGTCTAGCATGTGTGTAGCTACGGGTGAGGGGCTTACCGCACCGGTATGAGTAGAACTGTCTACCTCTCTCACAGCACATGTTCGAGGACCAACAGGACGCCACACTCCCATTAAGTAATCTAACCACTCATCCAATAAGCAGGAGCCACCTCACCCCAGAGGACACGCTAGAACAAGGAAGATGACAAACAAACGAACAAACGCTTAAGATCTGGCCGGATCGATGAATCTTTTGAATTCATTTCAAATTAGCTGGCAGTCATCTTGAGATGCTTTACCCATGAGGGGTCCAATATAGAACAACGGACGCTTCAAACATATCTTTAAATAGCTGTTATCCAGACTAGCATCAGGCTTACAACACCGTCACCACTACACTCATCATGAGAGACAACACGCCCCGCGTCTCCTCGGCCCTCAAACAGCTTCACCAGACAGGACTTAACGCATGGCTACCAGCGCGTGCCCGGGAGGGCGTTCACAGTACGGCTTCAATAACCAATGAGACTCGCGGCCAGCGTCTCTCAGAAAAGAGACTCAGCAGCAAGAGCCGAGCAGAAACAGAAGCAGTTCAATCTTAGAATCAGAGAAGAAAGTTGGGAAAGTGGAGCTGAAGGATGAGAGGACTGGACTTGTGTGATGGAGGCATGGGAGGACCGCAAGAGGGGGCAGGTGGTGAAAGGAGTATGGATGGAGGATAGTAAGAGGATATGGGGGAGAGAGGTGAGGGGGCAAACCAACAGCTGTGAAAGAGGGAAAGCAGAGAGGGAGGCAGGAGGCAATGGAGTAAAGGTAGACAGCAGGTAGGGTGGGAGGTGCGGGGAGCTCCGTAGGAGGTGGGGATGGAGCTGAATGGAAGGAGACGAGGCAAGAGAGGGTGAATGAATGGAGAGGTGAGATGCAGATGATGAGAAGGGAATGAGATTAGGGTGGGGGAGAAAGGCAGGAGGATATGGAGAATAGATTGAAGGGGGCATGGCAGGAGGGAGGGAGCGGCGGTGAGAGATGGCTTCCTGCAGGGCAGAAAAGAGATAAAAGAGAAAAGCAGGGGACAGGCGAGCGATGGCTACCCATGAAGTGAGCTTCCAGTGAGGTTTGAGGCAACAGCAGAATTTTAAGGTGGACTCAAGAAAAATGCACTTTAAGGAGGAACCAAACAAACACGTATACACAAACACACGTGTAGACGTAAATGAATATGGAATAAACACACTCACACACACTACAGCTCCCTCCAGCAATGACACAGAGGTCATTGTTGATGAACGGGGCTTTACTCCTACGTCAGACTGACCCTAAGCTATAGTGAGAACATGTAGGCTGCTTACCACTGAAGAGGGGCTAAATCTTGCCTACTTCATCCTCAGTCTCATATTTCTGCCTGGTTAGTCAATGGCTGCCCTTCTCTTTTGACCCTTTCCTGCACTTCACTTGATAAGTGTTTATTTAACTAGTTACGTGTGCAACAGGCGTGATAGACTGGTTCCACCTGTAGAACGACTCTATTATAGGTGCATCCATCCATCCATCCATTGTCAACTGCTTATCCGGAGTCAGGTCATGGGGAAACTGGAGCCTATCTCAGTGGTCATTGGGTGGAAAGTGGGGATGCACCCTGGACAGGTCACCAGTCTATCACAGGGCAGAGCCATCAAGGGAACTGCATCTCGCTCAAGGACACTTGGACACACTTTTTTGCAGGTGCTGGGATCAAACCTGCAGCCTTCTGATCATCAGACGACTGCTGTACCTCTGAACCATGCTGCCCTATGATGGAGAAAATTACATAGTAGAACTGTGTGTGTGTGTGTGTGTGTGTGTGTGTGTGTGTGTGTGTGTGTGTGTGTGTGTGTGCATAATTTATTTCAGGGCATCTTGTGGAATTCTGATGATCAGCAAATGATAGATGGAAATCATTATTCGAGCATCAAGATGAACATGGCCGAGACCTTTCTGTCTCTCTTGCCCTCACACACAGCAGAATGATGAACGAGCAGGAAGACCAATATTCCAATTCAAACGCCACAGCCCACCTCCCTGCGTCTCCATGACCATCCCTGTACAGTGTATCAATCAACATTAGATGAGCCTTGCAAATCCTATAAGCCCCTGATCAGAGGCTGATTATCGGGATGGGAGAAGTGAATGGCTACTTCCTGCCGGGCTTTGCCCTCTCGGAGTTTGTATGAGATGGATGAAGGCAGGGAAAGGAGGCGGGCTCAGAGGAGGAGTTATCCGAGCCTGTGTGGGACATGGTTATGTGTTTAACACACACACTGATCCTGTTCTTCGTCTCCTGTTTCTAATGCTGCTAGTCTGACTTACCCAACGTGATGTCGTCATAGACCTGTAATGACAACCCAGTGTCTCAGTCTTAGACAGGCTTTCACTGGGTAAGACCTAAAGACCCCTCACTGACTTCAGACAGAACCATGTACGTGAAACCCCACCAGATAACCCCACATACATACTACATATACAGAGCTCATCTTATGCAGGGTCGTGGTAGAACGCGGCTACAACTCAGGCGTCACAGGTTTGATCACACGGCGGGGCATCAGGAAAGGGCATCTTGCCTTAATCCCCTCGTGCTGGGTAAATATGAGGCGTGAGGGGCTACGAGTGGTTCCTGGACTAGAAAAGCTCTGTATGAGAATGAGTCTGTTCACTATTCCCCTGGCATGGGACTGTGCACAGCTCTTGGCTACAGCAAATCCAGTCCAACCGTAATGTTGTAGCATTGCTCAGTGTCAGGACAAGGAGGAGGAATGAGCATCCTGCTGGCTCCCCTAAGCACGACCCCAACACATCCAGGGGAGGAACATGTGCCCGGCCTGCTCACATGGATGCATTCTGGTTCCCACTGGACTTGAGGGAGACTCAGTGAGCCTGGGTCACTGTGTGCACTCCGTGTAGCATAAAAATGTGTCCTACGTACTGTGAATCATGATGAGAGATACACACATGCCTTCATTTGGAGCGCCAGGGAAACTGCCTGAAGCCTTTGCAGCCAGCCAGCAAGCCATTTGTACAGTCCTCAAACGCTGCTCACTTCAGGATGGAGGAAAGCAGACGACAAAGTCTGCTGCTGCAAAATGTGACCGGGTTCTCATGGAAATCAAGACTTCTGCTCCACAATGCACATGATAGGAAGGAAGCTGCAGAATCTCCCCTCCAAGGATTAGTCTGCTTATTCTCTGAAACCTACAGCTAAGCATCCTGTGAAACTGTCGGGAACATTCTCACATGTGGTGCTCAGACTTCCATGAACACTGGGATCATTTTCAACAGGATAATCAGGAGCATACAGTGGTCCTGATACAGCTCACTAGGTAGGGCGGTTATCTGGTGATTAGAGGGCTGCAGATTCAATCCCAGCACCTGCAGATAGGTGTGTTGAAGTGTCCCTGAGCAAGACACGGAACTCCTAACTGTTCTGCCCTGTGATGGACTGGTGACCTGTCCAGGGTGTTTCCCTGCCTTTCGCCCAATGAGGCTCCAGCTCCCTCCCGGTAGCATGGATGGACCATGTTCTTCAAACTGGCAAGCAGTCAAACAGCCACACATTTATGAAGGTCAAACATCAAGATACATTCAGATGTGCTGATGATCACAATCCAAGCACTGCCTTCTGAAATCTAATCCATCAAAGTCAAGAAGTGGCTCGAGATTTCAAAACCTGCCAATCACAGCAACAACTCACTGAGAGCCAAGTGGAGCCATCATAGAACAATCTCGTCCCCATCTGTGGCACTCTGGATCAAGACATCAAGGCGGCCCTGGCTCTTACCTAGCACAGCCTTCAATGACGGGATTCTCCTAGCCCAAGCTGTCAATGGCCAATGAACACTGGTGAAATCTCTTTAGACTGTGGCCACAGTCAGCCAGAAGACTTCTATCAGATACCTTAAGTCAAGCTACTCCCCAGCTAAACACTGTGACAGTGGAAAGATGAAGATCCCATTTAAGATGAGCAATAAATACAATTTCAAGCATAGTCCCATGATGAGTGATAACGCATGACTCACACTCTTCAGTCAGACAAATAGCGCAGTCGAGGACTGAAGAGAGATTCAAATAGTCAATCGGGGTTTGAGGTTTGATAAATAAAGGAAGAGACGCTCAGGACGGGAGGGTGCAGAGGGAGAGACAGAGATGAGACTTTTACTCATACATACACAGAAAAATTAGCCTCCAAGCACTGGGTGCAGAGCATTGGCATAATTGAGTTCAGCTGTCGGCATAAAGAGAACAAACACCTGTGACTGACTGTGTCCGACACTGTTTGAAAGTCCTACAGGGGAAATGTGACAACCAGAACACAGTCCAACTGAGCCTCAGACGAGCCACATGGAGAGCAGATGCACTAAATGCATGGACACAGACACACACACACGGATGAAGAAAACTATCATTGCGTAATATGTGTGTGTGTGTGTATATGAAAATATA
>OMLC01042284.1:0-14128 GCA_900302585.1 Regalecus glesne
GTATAATATCAGCCCAAACAATTTTTCAAACAACTATCCAAACAGCTTAGACTTCATTTTGTAAGAAATGTTAAGCAAGAGATTGTCAGAATCATCAACTCCGACAACAAAACAGTGTATTTCAATATTACCATTTCTGAATGTCATCCCAATACAATATCACTGATCGATGATAAATGTTACTACTCCAGTGTTTCAACTAGTTGACAGTTCATTGACATTAAACTATTTGGAAACCAGTGCCTGATACTCTAACGGTCTCAAGAGAAAAAAAGGACAAGTCAGCTGTGATGGCCATGGTAGGTTTGAACCCCCAGCCTCTGGTTCATTAGTTCAGGAAGAACGTGCTCCACCCCTGAACAACTGTGTAGATTGTGTATATTATGTGAAATGTGGAAAAAAAGGAACTCAAGCTGTGATCCGAGATTGAACTAAGAAGTACGAACATCCGAGGCAAATTCGACCACTGCAGTTATTAGGTAACATAAATATATATAGCTAAGTAAGAAATCCAAGACCTGACTAGAGGCACAATTCAATGCTCCTTTGAATCAAAACATTCCCAAATCCCAATGGTAATAAATGTTAGCCCCCACTACCATTTCATTACACACTGTAGATTACCATTTGCCACACTGCAATGTATCCACAGCAATTATTCCCTATTGGAGATGGTGAGAGAGCAGTTAAATCCCCTGCATATGCAATTATGGCAGGTTCTTAAAATGCGTTATTAAATAAGGCAGTGTCCATTTGGCTTGCACCTTTTCAACCATATAACTCATCCAGCAAAGAATGTTCTTCAGGTGACAGTAGCAATTTACCCAGATGGCAAGCTATGGAGTGTGTTATGCAGAAGTCACTCCACATAAGGAGGCCTTTTCTTCATTTTATGACTCTTTTTATATCATCCATGCTGTAGTTGATGACACACAGCTGAGAGCACCAGAAGTTATGAGAAAGAGACATAGCCATGTAGGGTGAACCACCTGCTCCTAGTTTAGCAGAGATTTCCCTTTTTGAGATCTTTTGAGAAACAGTCTAGCACTGGGATTTATTTAGATAACATAATTACTGAACAATGCAGACATAAGTCATGATAATACAGTTGATTTGCTGGCTCCAGCAGTACAAATCTTGACATCTTACAGAGCATTATATATAATTATAGGTTGCATC
This sequence comes from Regalecus glesne, assembly GCA_900302585.1. NCBI lineage: Eukaryota > Metazoa > Chordata > Actinopteri > Lampriformes > Regalecidae > Regalecus > Regalecus glesne. Next base: position 1,180 of record OMLC01042284.1, read on the forward strand.
AGTTACTCTCACTCTGGGCTGAAGACACGGGAATCATCGCTTTTGCCTGTGCAAAGATATAATGCACAGCTACACGTACAATTCATATGCAGACCCATGGGTATATTACCTACATCTACACACAATTTATTCAAACTCAGTGGAATTTACAGGCAACCCTTGGCCAACTGTACATTATGTGTATTTATGTGACATGACAAAGGAAAATTGCCCTAAGTGAGCTTGATGACTTACACTGCCTCAAAATGTCATGAGAGCTGCCTTTATAGTACCTTCTGTATATGTGAGGGAGAGACAGAGAGAGAAAGATGCTGTAATTATTTTTGTTCTGTGTACTTCTGGTCTTCCTGAGGTTTCTATTTTTCTCCCTGTGTAAGTTTTTTAAGGAAATTATTCCTTATCCAATGCCAAGGTGTACAGACAAGATTTTGTGTTAATCTCAAATCCGCTGAGGCAAATTGTTAATTTGTGATAATGAGCTACACAAATAAAATTGACTTGAAAAACTGTATTATTTCAAGAGAGAAACCAATGATACATTCATACCTCTCAATTTTGTGTCTGGTATACATTTAAACAAATCCAAATAATATAACAGAGGTGATTTTAAGCGATGTGTCATAGAAGGATGTGTTTGAAGGTGATCTTTCCAACCTATAATTGCCCCAGCAGATTTTAGTGATCTATATGCACCAGTGTGGTGTTAACTTGGAAAGAAAACCTGCAGCATATACGGCTCTCCAGGAAACATGATTGAACGTCACTGCCCTATAGGGTAGCAGCAAAAGATCGGAAGTTTACAACAGCATCAGTGAACTACAATGATTCCCTTCAACACACAACCTTGAATAGCCCTCACCTTTGGGTCAGGAACAGTGCCATGTACCCCCCCATTCATCTTCAATCCCCCTGCGTCACAGCCTCATCTAAAATCCATTAGCCTGGCTCCGATGACGGCTCGTCACCAATACTGACAGGTGAAACGCAAGCCGTGTCATTGATGCAACACAGTGGCAACGTCCTGGTACCATCAGACATATACACTGACTCCCTATTAATAAACCAAGAGGAAGGGGGAAAAACCCTCTCCCTCAGAGATGGCCAGACATGTGTAGAAGGCATCATCTCACACATCAACACGACGCCATCTTTAGCTACAATGTCAATGTTAAGATTTGCTTTTGGCCAAAGGAAACCTCAGACTGCAATTCAAGAAACACTTTCCGGACACAGAGAGGGAACGATGAGGTGATGAGGCATAGCAGTATACCATCCATCCATGCATGCATTTGAGAGAAACGAGAAGATACCAAATCTAATAATTGAAGAGTTTAAGCACTTGACTGGAAACAAATACAATAACAGGGCTCATGAAAATGCTGCCCATGAATAAAGAATGCCATCAAACATGGTTTCATAAGAAGTACATTACGTTTCAAATGTTTTATAAATGCTTAGCTGGCTAAAACTTGATAATGTTCAATCAACATTGAGAGATTTCTGTTTTACATGTCATAATTACTCAGCCTGTTATAGGGGCGGACTAGGACTTAGATGGATCTTGGGGAAATTAAGGCCAGGTGCCCTTCCATGCCCCCCGAGATGAATTCAAACCCACAGCTTTTGGCTCATCAGTTCCTGAAGCACGAGCTCTACCACGGCCCTGATCCATAGTATTGTTCATATAAAGAATGGGTACATCTCTATCAATGGCAGCACAGTTGCTCAGTGGCTAGTGGTGCTCATAGCAACAGAGTCCCGGGTTAATCCCAGGCACTTTCTATGATAGCTTGCATGTTCTCCCTACGTCTGTGTGGGTATCCTGTGAGTGCTCTGGTTTCCTCCCACCATTCAAGAGTCAAGTAGTTGGGGTTAATACTCCTGCCTATGCCCCTGACTAAGACAAAAGGAAAAAGATCTGGAGTCGGTCCCGCAGCTGCTGGAGCAGCTTACTCGGATGGATTAAACGCAAAGAACACATTAGTTATGAGACTACAATGATAAAATAAAAGTGGCTTCATTCTTCTTACTTTGATAGGCTAGGTGGTGAGAGAACAGTCTGCCATTCCTTTCTGCACTAACCACTCGTGAGAATCGTGGCTCTGACTCAATAAAACTGAAAGCTGAATCAATATTAATCAAGGATGTGATACATTTAAGTGAGGACATGCATTTTCTCCTGTTACATTTAGCTGGAATTGGTCTTGTAGTGGTTCCCACCGGCTTTCCCTGGTTCCTCAGCCTGGGATGTTTTTTTCTTCTACTATTTTCATTTAATCCAATTCACTTGATGGGTTGGATTATGTGCTTTTAAGTGTCTGAGCCCCCCCCACCTCCTCTCTGAGCATTAAAGTTTATCTTTACGTCATTTAACTTTCCAAGTATCAGCATCTTTGTACATTGAACATAGATGTGACGAGATAAATTGCAACATTTTTGATTCAATATTAGCTGTAGGAATTAATATTTGTGAATCGGAAAACTATGTTGCACCATTCCCATACAATCGTCAAACAACGCAAGACAACGCCATTGCTAGTTTTATGTGATTTGGTTGGCAAAATGCAGAGTTGCAATTTAAATCATCCCACATTTTCCAAACGTCACTCACACTGCAGCTCCATTGAGGAGACATGAGGCATCTTCCCCAGGAAAAGTAAGATACACATCAGCATGCAGTAACTGTCAGAAATGGTATGTTCAATTATATTTGATTATTTTTCTTTGAGGGCTCTTGAAAGAGAATACAGGGTACAGGTTTTCATAAAACAGACGGTCGCACACTCACTCTGTTGCTTTTCTGTCCTCTTCTGTATGTATACCTGTGCACTAACAAGAATATAATGTGCATACTATTAGGCTGAGCCTCAGGGTTATTCCCTTATTATCTGCTGATGTTGGTTTGTTTCAGCTCCATTGCGGTGTTGTGCCCACTCTGCTGTGATGGGAAGAGGAGCCGAATGCTCCAGGCTAGAGAAAGTCTGCTAGGGAGATGTAACACATCCTTCATCAGGGTATTGTGGTTACAAAACACTTCACAGACAGTGCTGTACACTGGCACTGGTGCCTTTCAACATGCAGGGGTATTGTAAATGTTTTAGGGTGACTGCCTCTCCACCAAAGACATTGTGGGTCCTATGGGATGAGTTGCAAGTGGTAAATTGCCAGTCATTGGATGAGGTTTCCTGAGGTTAAGATGCAAATTCATCACATGAGCGGTTTGAGAGGTCGTCAAAACCGCAGGTGCAATAAAGCGTAAAACAAAGGGTGTAAGGCTTTTTAGTATCAATTATTCATCATATAGCTTTGGGAATAATGAGCCAGATGTTGCAGGTTCACATTTACCACAGGGCGTCAGGAGGGGTTATCCGGACTCAATCCCCCATGATCCCTCTAAGTCTATGTCCTACCCCCCTGCAAGAGGCTCAATCGAGACACCTAAAAATGGACCTCTCCTTCATCATATACATTTTAGGCAATTGGCTGGGTTGAACCCATGAATTTAAAACTAGGGATTTTTTAAACTCACATTTCATGTCATTCTGATCTTCCTCCATAATCATAGCACATTTTATATCATTATGACATGTAAAAATAATGTGAGGTAACATCACATGATAAACCACTGTGGAAAGATGGCTTGAAATTCAACTCATGCACAACTCAGTGGGTAGATTGGCCATCTGGATATCGGAAGACTACAGGTTCGATACCGGCATTTGCAGAACAGCATCTCAAAGTATACTTGAGCAAGACACTGTTCCCCTAACACCTCTGCCCCATGATGGACTGGCAGTCTGTCCAGTCTTTACTCGTCCTTCACCTAATGAGGACAGAGATACAGTGGAGAAAATAACTATTTGACCCCCTGCTGATTTTGGAGTTTGCCCCCTTACAAATAAATGAATGCTCTATACTTTTCATGGTAGGCTCATCGTAACAGTGAGAGATATAATATTGAAAAATATTCCAATAAAATATCCAGAGAGTGAAATAATTATTTTCCTCTCTGTAGGTACCAGTTTTCTTGCGACCTGATTTGGATGAGCGGTTGACAATGGATGGATGGATATGATTAGCATGTCTTCCATTATCCTCAACATTAATCTTACAGCTAAAGCACAAGCACTTGGAGCAGATGCTTGGCGCTACAAGTCCATCTCTTCGTTCTCTATATGAAATCCTGCACAGTGGTGATCAAATTAAATGACCTTTCCTTCTTCTATGCTATTTACAGAACCTGCTCATCTCAGGTGTGCCTACAGTAACACATCTTGGTTGAATTCCACATCATACATTTTACATGAGGTTAACTTGACAGGCAGAAAAGTCCACCTGCATTATGCATTCCTCATAAATATTGAGGTAGAACAATACACTCCCTTGCTTGCTCTTGGCAGTTTTGAGAAGACGTTTATGTTCAGTTTAGGTCCAACATAATCGCTCAATGGTTCGCCGGGGCATGGCAAAGGTATACACCGACAGAAGATGACAAGGTGCCAACAATGTCACTGTATCAGCGCCAGCAGGTGTGGTTGTTTAATGGCCTGTTTCATGTAAGCCATGCCTTCTTTATATGGTCCAGTCACAGCTCATTGATTAGTTTATAAGTGGCTTTGAAGCTATGCAATATGTATGATTAGTATAATCGGTACAGGCTGTTGTTTTCTGTGTTGTTCAGCCAACCATACAGGTGTGAGAGAAGAGATAACTTCTCAATGAGGCGCCTGAGCTGCCTGTCCTCTTGCTGAGAACATTTTGGCTGCTGTACTTTTTCCTGGTTGTCAGGTTGGTGCAGTGGGCAAGTCGTGCTCTCCTCCTATGGTATTCCTGTTCAGACACAATGATATTGCGCTATCAACTTAGTGCCATCCAAAAGACAAGAGTATCAAGAAACAAAAGGAAACGCATTGAAATTCTCCCTCACTCTCTCTAACACATAAACAGTAGGCCTTTCTATTTTTTGTTCTTTTGAGTGTCAAAATATTCTAAATTTCCTGAAGCAGGTACTGTTTCCTGGCAGAAAATTCCATTCAGAGTTAATGGTTCCCTTATCAGTCCCACAAGGGGAAATTTGGACTTCTCTGCATTTTTGACCCAACCTATTGTATAGGAGCAGTGAGCTGCCAACATATGGTGCTCGGTGAGCAGTTAGGGGTTAAATGTCTTGCTCAAGGACACCTCGACATGCTGTATGCAGGACCGGGGATCGATCCTGCAACCTTCCCATTGCCGACCGCTCTACTCACTGAGCTATTCTTTTGTGCCCACCCACTAACTCTATAAAGTAAATAAACTAAAATATTGTGCAGCAATCCCAGTAGGTAACTCAGTGGTAGATCATGCAGAAAATAACAAGCCAGGCATCATGGGTTCGATCCCACCACAAGGCATCAGGATGAGTATCAACTCTTAATCCTCAATGTTCCATCTAGGTCCACGTCTAACCTCCACACCATAGGGACTAATTGTGACGTAAAAACGGAGGGAAAAAAATACAGTAGCTCTAAAACCTTTTACAAAGGATAGCCAACATTTTGGCTCAACAGAGTAGAGATTTGCAACACTGGTTTAATGATACATTTTCAACAGACAACCACTTTTGCCACAACAATGTAGTCTGCCCAGTTTCTGCACAATCACAACAACACATGTTCACAGAAACCAATTTCACAACCAGCAAGCTGCAAACCTCAATTGTACTTTAAAAGGGTAAGACGGCCTCATACAGCAGCACGCACAGCTTGAATGTTTCCCATCACAATAGTCTGTCAGCCAATTACAAACAAATCATGATATGTCTATAGCTTGAGCATGTCAAATTAAAGAAATCACCAAATGTTTTTATTCAAACCCAATATCAGGATTATGTAAACAGACCTTTGAGTCAGCTTGCTCCCAATGGCACAGACCAGGCAAGCATCATGAGATCCTTGGCCACTGCCAAATCAGCTCACACACAATTTCTGCTTTTGGGATCAATAATGAATCAATATATTCATTTCCCAACTTCACTGCACAGCAGAAGAAATTGACAAAGTTCATCTGAAACCATGTGGGGGGTGTGATAAGAAGGCCTCGTGATGGGTTGTGTAAAGACCGTGAGAGGGTACCATGTGGGTTAGGGTTTTCAGTTAAAACAGTGGGATAAAACATCTCCACCATTTCTTGAGACTGAGAGCCAGATGCTACAGCATGCTACCAAGTACCATGTCAAATTGTTTGGGAAGCACAGGATGTAAGATGAGAAAGGACCAGGGAAAAAGGACTAGAGTAAATACATCATGTGCTTATGACTTCTCCGATGGCCACACCACAGGTTTTGGGCCATATACAACACAATAAAATAAAATGAAATGCAGTACATGTTTCAGTTGAATCAGTATTTATTTCAGCTATCTAAAAAAGCGAAGGAGATCACTGGACTTTAGGAGACATAGGAAGAACGCACAGGCCCCTCTCCACCTAAATATTGGGGAGGTGGAGAGTCCCTTAAACACCTCCCACCTTGTGAATAAAAATCACCAAAGGCTTTTCTCCTTAAGATATCTCAATGAGACCAAACTTGCCTCTTAGCTCCTTGTAAACTTTTACAGATGCACCATAGAGAGTAACCTCTGCTACTGTGCCATGGTGTGGTATGCCAGCTACACTGCCAAAAACTGGAAGGACTTGGTCTAGGTGGTAAAAATGGCACAGAATATTGTTTGCATCCCAAACTTGGATATAGTGTATGCTGGCTGTCTACATAACAATACAACCAAGTCACCGACTGTTTTTCCCCATGCCATTGGGAAGAGACATAGGGCCATCGAAGTCTGAACTATCAGACTGAAGAACAGCTTCTTCTCAGATCTGTAGCCCCATTCAATCCACAACCTCCTGTAGCTGTTGGGGACTGAGGTATTTTCCATGCACAAGTACATTTGATGTATTATACACAGATTGGACACTGCTGACTGACTGTACTGTCACTGTTCACTTGCCTCATCCAACTGCCTTTGTGATAGAGACAGAGGATACTACCTCATTACATTTATCCTGTTTATTTACCTTAGTTTTACCTCAACTCCATAATTGATCTAGTTTTTTTAAATCTATTTTTTATACTGCTGCTAGTTTCTGAGGTACCAAATGTAATTTTTCTGTGCACCTACAATGAATATAAAGTGTCCCAATTTCAATCTTTATATTTCGATTTCTCCTCATACAATCTCGATGAACTGGAGAATACTTAACACAATTCAAAACAAACTCCGAGCCATCAACAATATGCGATGCGTAAACAAATGCAGAGCAAGTCTCTCTTACGGGGAGCAGGCTGGCCAGAGAATCTCTTATCATCCTCGGGTCCTTTGTGGCAAGGATGCGCGATTGCTGCTTTGAGTCCATCCATCACCTGGGCAGCTCACCAGAGAGCCCATTCACCTTCTTTCTGCCCTGCAAACTTGACCTGCTCATCTATTATTAACTTGTGATATTTGCCCAATGTAGTGGCTTGAATGTGGGTCAAAGAGAGTCCTGGTGTGAACACAATTCATAGTACTACATTGAATTAATCAGTCAAAGAAGTGTGTGGCTTAGGCGTACATCTACTTACTGAAGGGGGATGTTTTTGCAAAAGTACCTGCTGACAGAAAAAAAGGTGCAACCTAAAATATAAATAATGAGAACAAAATGGTCTTGATAGTAAAAAGGCAAGTCTGTTTTCAAACTATGATGTGTGAAACTGACGTGTTGGTTTCTATGATAACAGGCATCAGACTCGGGCCATGAATAAGACATCAGAGAGAAGCTGTCAATTATACACTGGAAAAAAAGCAGCCAAATGATATGGGTCCTACTTCAGGCAGCATCAGTAAACTGAATGCATGCACGCATACAGACGTGTACACACAGACACACACACACAAACAAACAGAGCTTGGAAAGGATTGTTTACATTGCCGAGATGATTCAATTATAGATGTGACATGATGGGGCAGCCTCATTATGAGAAAACGATGTAATCCGTACCTTCTGTAAGTAGACAACATCAGTCTATACCTTCTCCTAACCTCCAAAATCCACCTTTTCCAATCTTTGACAAGCAGGAAAACAAAACACATCAGCATCCTGTACTGTGGATAAAGATTATGGGCATAAATTTAGAAACTTAAATGAAGTATCTTTATCTATTTTTCATTGCACATTTACACAATGAAATTTGCTCCTATTGAATAGGAGCAATGAGCAGCTGCAGTGTCTGGGGAACAGTTAGGGGTTTCAGGTTCTTGCTCAAGGACACTTCAACACACTTTCTCCAGTACCACCAATCCTCCAGTTGCAAGATGACTGCCCTACCAACTGAGCTATGACGCACCAGTTGAGATTTTGCCAGAGATTTATTTTTTATTGCTTTAAATATCTATGCTCGCACACATTCACCTTCTCTTCCAGCTCTCCATGTAAAACTAGTTTAACTGTCTACTCACATTTACAGGGAATTTGGCAGAACCTGACCATGGGTTAAATCCATGTGATGTTTTCCAGTTGGAAAAGCAGGGAAAGGCTTTGTTTTCCGTTATTTGTTAAACTAAGTGACTTTTTCTCTGTTGACAGGTTATTTGTTGAAGGGGCATCAAAGCTGACCCTAAACATCAGTGGGAACATTTTTTTCAATGTTGCTTCCAGGTCAGACATCAATAAATCGCAGAACACTCAACCTGATTCAGAACAAACTGAAAGCCATCAACAACATGACATCAACCAACACAGAAAAGCTCCTTCATACTGTGAGTATGGCTGCCAGAGAATCCCTCATCCTGTTTGCCTCCTTCATATCAATGATGCATCAATGCTGCTTTGAGTGCATTTGTCAGCCAGTAGCTCATCAGAAAATGTTCATACACATTCTTCCTGCCCTGCAAACCTGACCTGCTCATTTATTATTAACTTGGGATATTTGCCACAAAAGCACAAGTGCCCTAAAATAGCAAAAAGTGTGTTTGCACTCATCAATGATGACGCTACCCACAGCAACCCTGCCACCACGATACTAACCCACACCCTACCCCCACCACCATCTCAGTGACAGGTATTATGCCACATGAAAGCCACTGTGGAGGCCATCTGTTGTGGAAAAAACACCAACAGCTCCTCAGAGAAAGGGAGAGGACTAAACTCCATGACATGCACAAACAACAGACAAGGTACAAACCAAGGGGAATCCATTTTTTTCATATCACCACACCATCAGGACGTGAACATACGATGAAGATATATGGATTTACTAGGCAATGCACAAACTTTGACGTACAAGCCCATGTTTGCCTAGCACACACACACACAGACACACACACACACACCATTTTCCCCTCCCTGACTCATCATTCATTTGATAGCCCATTTTATCACTATGGCTGAGTGATCATACTTGCAAAGCATGGACTGAATATTAGTGTAGGTTTCAATGCATGGGGTTATAAAATGATGGAAGGCAATCAAGGCAGTCAGAAAACACGTGAGGCGACTCCCTAGTGAGGGGCCAATGCTGTAAAAAAAGCTGCTCCTTATATCCCTGCAACACTAAATTATCTAGGGACTAAAACTACAGTTATGGCTTGCTTTAATCATCTTACAGCTCAAACTCGGTTAATATGCATATCATAATGTTTGTGACTGGCCTTTATATTCGTTTTATTTATTTTATAACACATTCTGTGTAACTGGTAGGAATGGCATCGTTAAGTGGGTAGGGCAGTTGTTTGGCGACCGGATGGATGCGGGTTTGATCCCCACACCAGCAGAGAAGCATGTTGAAGCATCCTTGAGCAAGACACTGTTCCCCTAACTGATCTACCCTGTTATGGACTGGCAACATATCCAGCATATTTCTCCGCATTTTTGCCTAATAAGCACCGGGATAGGCTCCAGTTTCCCGTGACCTGACTTCAGATCAGTGGTTGATGATAAATGGATGGATTCTGTTCTTGGTGAAGCTGAGGAAGAAGTTTTCTCCCACACCTTTCACACCACAATGTCTTCTTTCATGACAGCAACTCCAACCGGCAGCTTCTGGTGTAAGTGACTTAAAAGCTGAATTCCACAAGTTTTCTCCATTAATAAATAGTTATCTTGTCGACCTGGTCCACAGAGTCCAGTAATGGTCACGTAGAACTGTCAGGCATCCTTATTATGGTTGAAGATACTCTCCATATATTGGTATTGAAATAATTCAATAGGTTTGAGCAAACATTGGTGTAGAACTTGAGACTTGCCTTGAGGGCATGTGACGCTGGCATAGGTGCACATCCAACTCCAACGTCATTTTCTGTTGTCCATCACTAGGTTTGAAATTTCATCCTGCAGTTGAGAGAGTACATTTTAGCACTCGAGCTCCTCGTTGTCCACAATGCCATCAGTTGTTGATCACATTGATTACTTTGTTAAAAGACAAGTAATTGTGGGCGATTGGTGCACTGCGATATCCTCCGGGCCTTTTCAGGAGCAATTTGTCTGGGTGTCACTTGTAGCCTGGGGCTGAGAGCTCCTACGAGGCGTGGTGAGGAGTTGATGGGAAACATGATCTCCCAGAGACGTATGGCGTTCGTCTTCATATGTGTGCGTACGTGTGTGTGTGTGTGGCATTCTTCCTTCTTGTCTCTGTGTGAGTAATTTCCTGCTTGTGTTACCGGGTAATGTAACACGGATAAGGAATAACGAGGTTCATCTTTGCATGCGGTTGCTTAACTTTATGAAGCAAGCTATTCTCAATTCAGAACAAAGAAATTCAGATGGTGTCTTTTTATGAGGAGGACAGATATTTTTTTTTTCCTGTTAACGATGACATGAGTCCATCGCTGATTTTCTGAGCTTAAGAATCGAGGTGATTTACTCCCAATGCTGGTACATGGTGTGATTTATACACATCAATTTGAAATCGAGATTAACTAAACTATTTAAATTGAACATTATCCTTCCCACTTTTATTTTCTCCAAAAAGTAATCCACTTTTTTTCCTGAGAAAGAGTCTTTAAATCACTTTACTCGTTACTTGTGACAACCTACAGCTTTACTTGGCCCGATAAAATTACATGATGAGCATGGCCTGTTGAAAACATAATTCAAAGATGGAATGGCTGTCCTCTCATGCGTGAATTCATAAAACCTCGATGTAATAAACCACCAAAACAAGCCAATCTGTCTAGAGCCTGCAAGCATTTCAGTCACACACTATCTCTACTTGTTCTTCTCCCACAGAAATGACATGCTGTGAATGCGTTTTTCAGTGTGGCAATAGCTGCAAGCAGTGCCAAAACATGCTCTTGAAACACATCATAAGATATCAGGTAGTACATTTTGAGGAAATATCATGGTCCTTGGATGTGTGTGCTCTCTTTAGAGCCTTTTGATTGTGGCTGCAGTGGGTTGTGGCTATGGCATTGGGCTCCTCCATTAAACATGAACATGTACAATAATTTAGCCTGGCGCCATCCCTTCTGGAGAGCAGCAGCGGAGACAGCAAGAGATACAGCCTCAATGTGCTGCATTGACAAAAGAATAAAAAGATGTGGAATAAATATCCACTGGAACCTGCAGGGCGAAGATACAGGAAGCAATGAAAGACACCCAAAACTAATTTGACTCTCTTCTTTTGGTCAAGCCAGCTATTTTGTGGCATCAATAATCTATTGATCTTTTATGGTTAGAATGTAGTAATGTTGTCACTTAAGAAAACTAGACGATATATGTTAAGTTGATTTAAGAATAAATCACTAGATGCTATTTAGTATGACTCACCGTGTTAGGGTACATAGAATAGCCATAATTTCCCCCTGTGGGGCTAATAAAGGAAAATCTTATCTTTTAAGGAAAATAAACCAGATTAAGCAACCAGGCTGATTTTCATCTGTTGTCTCAAGCAGTTAAGGGGTTCAGTCTCTTGCTCAAGGACACTTGAGCACACTTAATGAAGAAACTAGGGATCGAACCACTAATCTTCCCTACCTCCTAAGCTATGCTGCCCCGATGATTCAAACCAGGCAAATTGCAAAATAATACACATAGTGTGGATGTCCGTCACTAAACCAAATCATCCATTTGCATGAATAAAATCAAATAAATGCAAATTTGTGAATTCCAGTACAACATATTTAAGGTCACAGAAATGAAAAATGTCCCTTCTGGTCAACAAGAAAACAAAAAGACATCTCAGGGTTCACACAACACAGAAGAATACTTGTCTTTTCGCCTATCAAACAGCCATCCCCTTCTGCACACTGCTTTATCAAAAGTGAATATTTCACGCTGCCATACCATGCATCATACGTAGTCTTGCTTGGTTGAAACATCAGATTATTGCTCCTCCGGGACAGACAGTAAAATCCCCCAGGAGGGTAATGTCTTGGTTAGCAACATTCTTTGGTACATTACAGAGTATTTTACTTCAACAGACGGCAGCAGAGATTTGTTCTATAATTCTCTTTCATGAAATATGGCAAAGGAATAGTTCTATGACTAGCTAAAAGAGTACACCAAGAATCTTATCTATGATTCTAATCTTAGAGAGAATTTAAACCAAAGTGGAAATATGAATTCAGATTGCATGATTGGTGGTAGAAGGCATGGTGGAGACAAGACTACAGACAACAATATGGAAATTTGACATCATCTTAGTGCATGCTTCAGTCCATTATTAAGTGACAGTAAAGATCAAACATATTCATAACAGACATTTTAAGGCACGTAATATGACTGACTGAGGAAATTAGCTTTGCTTAAAATGCTGCTATTTGTTAACTGTTATAAAAGTGAACTACTGTATTAAAATAAATGTTTCCTTGTCCCCATTCTTCACCTTTACGATGAGTAGAATGACAAGATAGGTATGACATCCAAGTCCTTCAAAAGCCCTGTATTTGTTAAATGACTACCATGATAGTATATATATATATATATATAAAACAGA